>WAAE01004598.1:0-41979 GCA_013400495.1 Nicator chloris
AACTTCTAGACCAGATGAACCTTATGCTCTTAGAAGTTCTTCTCTTTCAAGGAGGTGAATTAAAGGAATGGAAAACTACAAGAAACAGGGAAGGAGAACAGCTGTCTCCTATAATGCATTCTCTTTTCAGTTTTGGGCCCCTCACAACAAGAAAGACAAAGAGGTGCTGGAGTGTGTCCAGAAAAGTGCAACAAAGCTGATCAAGGCTCTGGAGCACACGCCTTGTGAAGAATGGCTGAGGGAGTTGAGGTGCTCAGCCTGGAGAGAAGGAGACTTAGGGAGGACCGTTCCGCTCTCTGTAACTACCTGAAAGGAGGTTGCAAAGACATGGGGGTCAGTCTCTTCTACCAAGCCACAAGCAATAGAACAAAAGGAAAGGGCCTTGAGTTAAACCAGGGAGGTTTAGATTGGATATTAGGAAAAAATGCTTCACAGGAAGAATTGTCAATCATAGGAACAGGCTGACCAACCAAGTGGTGGAGTCACCATCTCTGAAGGGATTTAAAAGATGTGTGCACATGGGTCTTTGTGACCTTGTTTAGTGGTGGGCTTGGCAGCGTCGAGTTAAAGGGTGGACTCAGTGATCTTTTCCAACCTAAGGGATTCTGTGATTCATCCAGGTAACAGCATAGTAACAAAGGACAAGAAGGGTCTACTGTTGAGCTCTTCCACGCTTCTGAAGATGGAAGAGTAACTCATTAGAGGGAATCCCACTACCAACAAGTCATCATCTATAAACAAAATAATACTGGCTCAGTTACAGAAGAGGCCAATAAATACCATTCTGAGCTGTATGAGCTCAGAAGGCAAGACAAAAACCGAGGGCACCAAAATTCAATGCTCCTGTCCAATGCTACCTGATTTGCAGAAAAAAGTATTACACCATGCATGTGCAAAACAGGCTCATGGAAGTTACAAAGGTTGTACATGGACATCTTTTCAGGATTATCAGAAACATATACTTCAACACCCCAAAGATTTAATACCCCACAAAATAAACAGTATGAAGATAAATGCTTTCCTCAAATAGTTATTCCTTTTATATTTTACAGAGGGAAAAAAAAGCCTTCACACCTGAACCTCTGTTTTAAGTGGTGGCTGTAATGGACACTCAGATTACATCCTTACAGTAATGACTGGGGGAGAAGGGACAGAAGATCACCAAATGAAACCAGGTCTCCTCTTCTTCTAGCAAAACTCTTCCAATACTATGTCACAGAAAATTTAACAGTTACCATACCCATCCTTCCAAAAGACTCTCCGAAGCCACGGTTCAATGCCATGTCACCACGACCAAATTCTCTTTCCATGTTTGCTCCCATTCCACCACGGAACATCTCTGTAAAGAACAAAGCAAAAAACCAGGAATATTCTGTTATTTACATCTAAGTTGATGCTCCTACAACACTTGTTTCACAGCTGCTTGTTTAAATAGAAGTGAGTCTAATGCATGAGTCAGAGGCACCTATTGCACATTTAACTTAGGCCTCCAGTCATGCAACTTCTTCCTCTGAACTTATCTATATTACCCACCCCTAAATGGGGAGCTTTTAATAAATAAATATTAGCAAACTAGTGGGTGTACAGGAACGGTGTTCAACTACCTCCCATTCGGTTGACTCCAAATCCTCCCATGTTAGGCATTCCTTCCATTCCACGAAATCCAGGAAGTCCTGTAAAAAAGGAAAAGTGTTTTCTACACAGTATTAAAGACATATTTAATGCAAAAAACTTCATTGCACGTACCGCCTCCCATTCTACTCATTCCACCAAATCCTGGGCCGTCTACTCCAATACCTTTAAACCAAAAAGATAAACAACACTTAGTACACCCTAATGGATTTTTTAAAAGTCAGACAGAATTAAAATCTCAAAAACACACGACACAAGGCTTGCTTTGTCAAAAGTCTGTCATTTTTCCAAACACACAATTTTAACCTTTAAAATTCTTCAACTAGCTCTGTGTAACTTAAAAATTAAGAATATGGATTTACCTCCTGGACCCATGCTCCCCATTCCACCACCCATGCTCAGCTGTGTTGCACTGATGGGCTGTCCACCTGGTCCAAGTCCCATACCAATGCCACCAAGACCACCTCAAAAACAAAACCAAACAAAAAAAACTATGATCAGAAGAGAGACCTTCCTCTGTATCACAGAGATCACAGTAAGCAAAAGTATTACTAAACTGCCAAAACATGGATCACTGTATACTAAGTGCAAGGAGTAAAAAACACAGCGTGCACTCACGAGGTAATTGTGAGTTTTTGCTGTCCACAACACGGAAGTCTTCATGAGGAACTGATTTGTCATCCTGATAAAAAAACAAGGATGTTATGCTAAGATCCTTTCAATGTTTTGGCAGAGACATATAAAGTAGAAAGAAATGAAAGCAACTTACCATTTTTACATGCATGGGTCTATCAAACAGGAATTGTCCATTGAACATAGCTGAAGAAATGCAAGTCAAGGAATCTTAAGAACGCAATTTAACTGTTTCTGAAGAATTAATGTAATAACTTACTGTATTTCTGTACAATTACTATGAGACTTATCTTTCCCTACCTTACCTTTAGAAACCCAAATTCAAGGGCCAGAAGATTCAATACAAGCTGTTAGGTACATTAAAGTTAGTTCCACAATTGTCACACTGCCAGGTATTTTAATTTTGTTTAACATCATGCGGAACTTTTAGAATTTAGTAGTAAATTCAGTCATTACAAGTGTAATCTGCACAGTATTACACTTTAGTCCCTGTATCATAGCTATAAGGCAAATAAGCACCATTTGCAAAACTACACTGTCAGAGCCATTGAAGACTAATCAATACACGATCAATTATTTTTAAAACCATGGATACATATTGCTTGAACAGCTTCAATTGCTTGCTCAAAGGTAACCGTTCCCATTCCTCGACTCTTGCCATCTTTATCTTCTTTGATGTCTGCACGCTTCACAGTTCCAGCAATGCTGAACACTTCCTTCAGTTTCTTCCAGCCAACTTTGAAGTCAAGCTTAAACACAGAAATACATCAGCAGTTTCAGTGCACATCTCTATTCTGCAATTACATTTGGAAGATATTTTCTGTGTTGCTGTTAACTCTTCATTGACAAAATGTTTGATAATTGCAAATAGCTGAGATTTCGTAATATACACACACTGCTTCAAGGCCCAAAAAGTCAACAATTTATTCTATGTACATGTATTTTACTTTTATTAACATACTAACATTGGGTTGGTTCTTGAGACGAGCAGCTGTAATTCCACAAGACCTCATATAAATGCAGTAGTGTTTTGTCCTAATAAAGAACTTGAACCACTGTATTTGTTGGAACTTTATTGTTAGTCTAAAGTAACTAGCAAGAAAAATTGAAGTATATATTTAATAAAAAGAAATGCAATTGTAAACAGTGAAAAGATGTATAAAATATTCTTGAATCAACAGATGACTGCAATAATTAGAAGTGCATGTCAGTCTCAAGAGTTTAATGTATCTTTCCATGTCCAAAATCTGAACACATACCCAGCATTTTCAACTGAATATACTAACTGTGAACTGTTTCCAACCGTCTTTCATATTAACCTGAACTACACAGGTAAAAGATGTCTTACAAAGATCAAACGTTAAAGTTATAAAATACAATTTTAAGCTTACATTGGCAACAAAAATGGTGGATCCAAGCCTGCCTGCTTGCAAATTACTGATAACCTCAGGAGGAATGTTTGGATTATTGAGAATAGAAGGTGGTAAATTCATCATTCCAGGTGCTGCATCAGGTCCATGTCCTCCTGGAAACTGCCCTCCTCCCCGCTGTAGTGCCCTACGAGCATGTTCCCCTTCAGGATCCTGAAACATGGGCACAAACAAAGCCACTTAAGCATCAACAACTGGACTGGCAACAAACAAAATGGAACTATTTGAAATTCTGTGTAAACCTATCACAATTATCAACTAATAAATACGCTTTTCCATGTCAGAGCGATCGTGAACTGAATTAGCAGGGAGACCTAATTCCCTCACCTCTAGAGGTGGGTCCTTTCAGATGAGGGTTGAGGCATATTGGCAAAGCACTTGTTGAGGAAACGTGCACTGCCACTTCACATGCTGTACCTAGCCTATGGACAAGTAGAAAAGATTTCAAGCTAAAGGACTGTCAGTCTAGCACTTTCCTCCAAGAACTGAATTAATTTAATTAGGTGGTAGTTTTGTATTATTTATTAATACCATTATTAAAATTGTAACAGGACAGGAAGAACTGCATTAGAAACCACCATATACTACAGCACTACAACAGAACTGTTGACATTATTTCACTTTTCAGACAGCAGAACTTCTCTATTTCCAGCCCCGTTTTTGCAAATATATGGTGGTCTAATAATTGGCTCATTCTGTGTCATACTTTGAACCAGGTAAGCAATGTAAACATGGAATTACTTAGGTTGGAAGAGACCTGATGACACTAAGGTAAGAATATGAAGTAAAGTAGTTTCAGCAAAAAACAGCATTAGATTATTTTGACTTTAGGACATGCTTTTTGTCAGTTTACTTGGCATAGTATCCAACCTTCTGCAAGCCAACAGGCAGTTCAGCACATTAAGAAAATTTCATAAAAAAATTAAATTGGAAATTACACATCTTAAGATTCTCAAAACACTGTATGGTCATCTCAGTAGCTTTAGTATCTTCACTATTTCAAAACAGCAGCAATAAACATACCTCTTTAATATTCAGGGGTCTTCCACTAAGATCATATTTGTTCATAGTATCTAAAGCCTTCTTAACAAATTCTTCATCTTTGAATTCAACCACACTTAGAAAGAGATCAAAACATTTAGAGTATTAAAATAAAGTTTAACATGCCAAAACTAATAGAATGTTTGGACAGCAGTGTGCTTCTACACACATAAAAAAAAAGAAACTTACCCACAACCCTATATCCACGAGATTTGTCATCATATGTAAAGAGAAAACAAGCAAAAAAACAATAAATCAGTCAGCACATATGACAGAGCAATGAATATTCCAGTTAAAGATCCCAGCTCACTGTTAAGTAACTATACAAGTTATTTTCAGCTTCAAAAACCATAATATATGCTCTTTAGTGGTAGCCAATCTGAATTTCTCCTACTTTCTCAGCATACATACCATTCAAATGCAAGAGAATACATTGTCTCTTACGCTCTTTGAGTCAAACCAGAATTGGAAAAATGCCACACAGATCCATGTACGGACAACTGGAAAGAGGAGGTGGGAGGGAAAGGGTGGAAAGAAAATAACCCCAAAGCATAACCAAAAACCAATCAAGACACTCATCATGTCATTAAAAGCTGTCCACTAACTAGAAAACTCAAATCTACCTACATCAAGTACACCACTACAATGAAAAAGCAATCTGCATACCTCTTCAGTACTACAGCATAATTGAGAAATTACCTTATAAGAAAATGACCTTATTGACTGCACCAGCATCCTTCTAATAAAGCAAAGAGTTGAGGATTTCTTGAAGTATAGCAAAGCTGACAGCATGTTTTAGTTTTAACAAGTATTAAAGAAAGCAATTTACAACAATTGATACAACCTCAGTTAAAACTCAAACCTGCATTTCTCACATTCTCACTGCAGGTTTGGAGCTGCTATTGGCCAAACTTATTGACTATTATTAAGAAGACAGAGGAGCTTTAACAATCTTCACTACCAGTGCCTCATTGCAGGCACTCTGTTGGCTACCAACCATCTCCATCCATTTAGTTTTAAGAAAATAAATACATTAAGCCAGTGTTTAAAATACCAATCCTGCAAAGCTGTGAAATCAGGCACTTCACTCAGTATATTCTTAGCTAACATTTTATACTTATTGGCCCCAAGCAGAGAATACTACACTAACAAAATTTAAATAAAATGATTGGTTTATTGAACATCCTTTATATGAAATGGATTTGTACCAAGACAAAGGTGTTGGCTAAAAAGAAGAATTAAGTAAATGCCATTTGTTAACATTTACAAAAGTACTTTGTCCCTTACAACCAGCTAGTGGGAGTTGCATGAAGGTGTCAGACTACTTCTAATACAGAATCCTCAAGGCTACCTTAATGAAAATCAGTGTAAAAATGAAACTTACTTTCCAATAACTGGTACAGGTATTATACAAAAATAAAACTGCTGAGGAACTTTTAAACCTCTAGCAGATTGTTGCCCACGGCACTTACCCTTGATTTTCCTTCAGCATCCTTAAACAGCTCCACGTATGTAACCTCACCAACTACATAAGACATACAAAGGGAAAATACCAAGAGACAATGCATTTAAACACCAGTATCTTTCTTTACTGTGCCCCTGTGCACAAGTCTACAGAGAATCACCTATTATTCACCAACAATCAAAACCAGACCAACATACCTCCTGTCAATGGCTATATAATTTAGCTAGTTTTCAGAAATATGCAGCAGCCACATTCTCAAAAGCTAAAAACAAACAACTATATTTAACCTAATTCATACTACAGATCATATTTTGGCCAGTATGATATAGTTGGTGAACAAATTCAGATATACACAGTCCCTTAACCTAACAATGAAACGTCAACGTTCACTGAAAAGTGTTACATTTATCATCCTACTCACAACACCTGTTTTAAGGTGACTTTCTACCTGAATATCTTCAATCAAAAGTTTGCCTTCAATAATAACCAAATTTACACATCAAATATTTCACAGCAAGCTACTCACTTTCTAAAGTAGGAAGTTTAAGTAAATAAACCAATCAAATAGTCACGTCACCTTACAACAGATAAACCAGCAGTTACAGAAGGGAGGGTCTGGCATTTTTCACATCCTAAAAGCCAAGTGTGCTTTGCATTACTTTTGAAGAATCAATTTTTCAAGGAAAACACAGAACTAACTTTTTACAAAATCTATATATTAGCATTATTTTACCCCAAATTTAAAATAAAATTTTTGGGGTAGTCAGATTTCTCTATCAGAACTGCAACAATAGTAACAAGCTTTTAATACAAAGCTCCAGACAAACAGTCATGGCAGTAGTGACAATGCAGACAAAGTTAATGCCACAGCCAGATTCCACCAAAGAAATACAAAACAACTTTTGAAAGACATCCCTTATTATTCAGGTTAACACACTTCATGTGTTGCTTAAATACAATAGCCCTTAGAGAAAAAAAAATCTACAAGAACTACAACTAGACAAAACACAATCTCTTTAAGAACTCATGAGGTCATGCATATACTCTCTACTGTCTACACCAGAATGGCAGAAGATTGTGAGCACTTCATTTACCCAGCCTACCCTGCAATGCAATTGTCTCGGATGAAAGAGGGGGAAGGGAGATAGATGTACCAAGTAAAGGCCAAAACAAAAAAAGTCAAATCAAATCTGTGTGGCTCAAAGGACACATCAGTGGCATTTAAGCCCTATGGGTCTCTGTGTGAAGTGTATTAACAAGGAGTAAGTTACCTTTCTCTCTCATCAGGTCTTTAATAGCTTGCCATTTCATGTCATACGGGATGTTGCTAATAAAAACTCTATTGCGGTTAACAGCCTTCTTCTCTCCAGAGCCTGCATTCTTGTCCTTTGCATAGGGGTGGAATCTATTCTTGTTTCCAAGAGAAGGGATTGCCTTCGCTTTTGCAACCAACTTCTCTTTCACAGGTGCCTTCCCTTCTTTTGCTGTCTCATCATTATCCCTACATTAAAAAACAAAAATCCAAACAAAAACACTATTAGTCTTCTGTTGAATCATTAGACTATCCCACTTCCTACCTATATAACTGAGTATTTCCTATGCTATTGGAATTGCCAGGATGTCAAATGCTGCTTTTCAAATTAGGCAAAATAAATTCATGCTACCAGAGTATACACTGTTTTATCAAGAACAAAAAAATGTTACAATATTAAGTAAAGAAAGTACATCTTACTAATTAACTTACATTCAATTTCAGGGTATCACAGAATCCTAGAATGGTTTGGGTTGGAAGGGACCTTAAAGATCATGTAATTCCAAGCCCCCTCCCATGGGCAGGGACACCTTTCACTAGATCCCCTTACTCAGGGCTCCATCCAACTTTTAACATTTCCACGGATGGGGCATCCACAACTCAGGGCAACCTGTGCCAGCACATCCTGTCTGTCAAGACTCAGAAAGATGGAACTATGAAATTACTACAAAGACCAAAACAGAAAGAATGAAAAATCAGCTATAGTACCCCATGCCTTGGTGCTTTGGTAATTTTCACACCTCACTTGGACAAGTTACAGGATATTCACCACAGAAGTGGGAGTAGAAAAAGTCTAAGCTTGAAAGCTGAAACAGCTCAGGATGCTTCATTCAATGGAATAATAATATATCAAAATCAACTCCAATAGGTTTTATATCAAATTATGTTTTACCTACCCCGTAAATAATTTTTATTCTCAATTTATGCCAGACTACTGTTACACAGAAATTAAAATTCAACTCAGAACAACAAATATTTTTTCAGTTTCACTGCTTAACACTACTAAAACTTGAAAACTTGCTAAATGCATAGGAAACAGCTATACTAAGCCATGCTATGAAGTTAAGACTAGTCAAGTAACAAGGCATTATCCACTAAAAACAATAAGAGATGCCTGGCCCTTGGTCTTTCAAAACTTCACCAACAGCATCAAAATTCTCCTTTTAAAATATTTTTATTTTTTAGATGAAAATGCAAGAAAATTGGCTGCTTCTCTTTTAAGGCAGTCCAAATCTCAGCTTCAGTAAGACCATACATTTTTCACAGAATTAGAGGAAAGATCTGTAACTCTTCAGCACTCCTGATATTGTTACCATCACAAGGTCATTTAGCATGCTAAGGGAGGCTCAAGCTGCCTGCATTGTTACTTTTAGAAAGGAGAACTGCTGAACTGAAAGAATTCACTGAATAAAGCCACACAAACGTGATCAACTAAACAGATGCTACTTAGCATCTTTAACTATACATTACTGTCTACTTAAAGAGAAACTTAAAAAGTACTTTTACAGAAACACTTATTTCAAAAAGCCAGAATTACTACCTTGAGTTAGAACAATTAGAAGGTAATGTCCTAAAGGACTGACAGAACTGAATGACCGTGAACCCTCCTTCTTGAATTACATCACTATCTTCACTATATTTCCCACATTTCAGAAAGTTTAGTTTTTATCTCATTTAGACACTTCAAAAGGTTTCAGGCATTTCAGTTTTACAACCACAACGTATGGCAAAACCAGTGATTTTGATTAACTGATGAATTTTCAGCTCTCTGCACAGTTAATAAAACAGTAAGTGGCAGTCCTGCACCCAAAAGCACATGGAGCTTTTCATGAATCTAAATGTATTACCTACGCAAGCCTGGGTACTTTTCAGGGAGGAATACTTTCAAATACATCCATATTCCTCCTGTGACTTTTTCCCCAATTTTGAAATACTCTTATGGTATTAACTCCACAGTCCTTGCATTTACATGTGGATTAAGAACAGATTAGCAACTGGGAAATGCATGGATAGTCCCCTGGGGCAAGTATTTGTAAAATTTAAACCATCTGAAGTCAACAACATGTTATCTGGTTCAAGCATCCTCCAACAACCCTCGTCATCATCCCTCCTCCACACTATCCTCTCTGTGTGACAACGTAATTCTTGTGCGGCTGTGTAATGAAGTGAAATGAAGAGAACAATGCAGGAACTGGAGGGATTCACAGGGGAGGCAAAGAGCAGAGTGTCAGGTCTTCCAGTCAGATCAGTTCCTTCCAATCCAATCCCATTTGCAAATGCAAAACTAAATCCTGCCCAACGAGACTCCTAGCAAAAATCTGAGTTCTTCCTTAAGTTTTAGGATTAGAGCAATGGATTCTCTTCAGCCTTTTAAGCTCTTTCCTGCTTAAAGGATTATGAAACAGCCCCTTGGTGCTCAGCGTAGTGCACAGGATGAGACAGGTCTCCAAGTACGGAATCCAGAGGCTCTGCAAGATCTGGCTGTACAAATCAATAGAGACCACAGAAGATACAAGCCTGGCATAAACTCCTAAATCTGGGAAACAAAGCGACACTGCACTTGGTCTGGGAATCACAGCCAGGCTGCTGAAAATAGAGGATTAATTAAAGAAACAATCCTTCTTGCAAAACTCATCTGCCAAAACCAACATGGGCCAGTAAACAGGCCGGAGGTAGAGATCCTTTTACAACTCTTAACCTCCTCCTTGAATATTAAAAATAATTTCAATCAAACAATACATTCAAAGCAATGTCATATTAGTCATCTACAGACCACAGAAAAGACAGACTCAGAAATTATGAAATGACATTTTCATGGGCGAAAAACAAGAGTAATTTCTAATCTTTACCTTTTGTATGAGCTACAAATTTCATACAATAAAGTAATATTTGCCTGTGAAATCACAGACCACCACAATTCCTAGAACTGGAAAAAAGATGCCTACAATTAGTTCTTTAAAAAAAAGTGCATATGCTCATTGATTGGAAAGACCAATTATATCTCTTGGAAAAACGCTTTTGAACTTTCCATGAAGTTTCGAAGACAAAAGACAAGCTTTCCACATGCAAAACTAAAAACCTAAAAATAATAAGCACAAGATACATCAACATGAAAGCCCTAAAACTTGATTTTTTTAAAACAAACTTGTACTCCTCACAAGTGTCCACAATATGATAAGCAGACAGAAATGGAAGACGTTCACAACATGCAATTCCAAAGTACATAGATCACTTCAGTTTTGTGCTGAACAGTTCCACTGCCCAATACAAAAAACTTAGGGCAGTGTGCAAACTGAGCTAGGATTCCTCTCCAGTTTAATGAATGCTAAGCAAACAAGGTTAATGAAATACTTTTTTTTTTAAGTAATATATTTCACCTACAAACTGACAGTGCAATCCTTTGTACACCAATTTGGGGGAAGATTAGAAACTGTATGTGAGAGAATAAGATTTATATCTCCGTTACCAAGAACCCCCCATTACTTTCAAACTTTAAGTTGTGACTTCTACCATGCAGAATGACTGGGATTTTTCATGTGCTTGTGTGGTTTTGGAGGGAAAAGATATAGTTGACAGGAAGGATACAGAGAAAATAGCTAATTTCAACAGTAGCAACCTCAAAAGGTAATAAAATGTATACACCTAAAAGGGGCAAAAGGGTGACAATTTCCTGTGAAAATTCAATTCTAATTTGTGCAGTTTGGAAGCTGAAGGCCAGACTAGGAGGAAAAAAACCAAATCCACAACGTCTGTTTTACAGTAAAGTGGAATTTATAGCTTGTCAACTAAACTAAATTTTACAGGGAGTCAAGTAAAGGCATGAAGTGTATCTTTATTCCTCCAGCTTTATATTGAAGATGATCCCACATGCATTTTTTAAAACCCAACAGTATCAGAGCAGGGCTGCTTCGAACATGTCAAAACTTCACAGACACCAACAGCTTTGATGTACAGTAAGTCTACTGTAAATGTATTTTCCCTCCAAGATCTGAATGAGATTGGAAGGGATATTGAAATTCCAACGATCTGAGGCCAAAACCTAGTTCATGTGAAGTGTAACAGCCCTCAAAGCCTGACATTAAGAACAACCACGCACACAAAGTTATTCATGGTATTGTTCCAGAGAACTGGTAGTTCCAGCTCTCTTATACTAAGTTCCTTTTAGACCTCCTATACAAGGCACAGTTTTACATACTCCGTGCATGAAAATGTTACAGTTTCTAAGAAAACTTCGCGCATGCATGTGCGGGGTTTTTTTTTTAGAAAGTAAATTACTTTAGGGTTGTCTTACCATTCTCACGTAAACAAAGACTAGTTCAACGGCTTTACAAATAACATCGTTTCGGCAAGAAGTGGAAACGTAAACGGCACCAGAAGCGATTCGGATCACTCCTGGAAAAGTATCCCGTGGGAAGTGGCCCTCCGGGTACCAGAGCCCGGGGCTCGGAGCCGAGCCCAGCCCTGCCCTGAGGGGCGGCCTCGCACCGCGCAGCCTTCAGCGGCCGCTGACCAAGAACCGCCACCTGCCCCGTGCCCCGGCCTCCCCGAGCTCCAGGGGCGTGAGGGGCGCTCGCCGCCCCGGCCCCGGCCGTGCTCCGACCCGCGGAGGAGGAGCCTTGGAGGCGGGGGGGTCCGGCCCCCTCCTCCCGCCGCACTCCCGGCCGCGCTGCCCCCGCCGCCCTCCCGGCCCTGCCCTCACACACATTTTGACGCCATTTGCGCTGCCCGCGCCGCTACCGGGTGCCGCGGCCGCCGCCTCCTCATCCTGCGGCGGCTGTTGCGGCGTCTGTTGTTGCGGTGCCGGCTGCTGCTGTTGCTGCGGCGGCGGCTGCGGCGCCTGGCCGGCCGCCTCCTCGGCTCGGCGCGGCGCGGCCGCCTCCGCCCTGTCGCTCTCCGCCATCTCGTGCCGGGCCGCGGCCCAGCGACCGCCGGTTTGAAACGGGCCCCGACCGCCTCGGCCTCGCCGCGCCGCGCCGCACGAAGTCTCGCGAGAGCGCCGCTCGCGGCCGGGGGAGGGCACGCGCGCCGAGGCTTTGTGCGTTGTCATGGCGACGCGGGGAGTGCGTGGCCTCCATGGCCGCCGCTGCGCCTCACAACAGCCACCTTCACTGAGTCACTGAATCACTCAATCGCAGAAACAATTCTGGGATTGGGAAGTCCCAGACTGGAGTGGTTGGGAAAGACCTCTGAGATCTTCAAGTCCACCCTGTAATATAGCACTGCTGAGTACACCACTAAGCCAAGTCCCCAAGTGCCACGTTAACGTCTTTTCAATCCCTCCTGCAACGGTGATGCCACCACTTCCCCGTGCAGCGTGTGCCAGTGATTGACAAGCCGGTCCGTGGAGCAATTTTTCCTAGTGTCCAACCTAAACCTCCTCTGGTGCAAGTTCAGGCCATTTCCTATCACTCTATCACTTGTTTCATGGGAGAAGAGAGCAACTCCCACCTGGCTGTACCCTCCTTTCAGGAAGTTGTAGAAAGCAATAATGTCCCTCCTAAGCCTCCTTTTCTCCAGGCTGAACACTCCCTCAGATGCCCCTTACAAGACTTATGCTCCAGACCCTTGATCAGCTCCACTGCCCTCTCTGGATACACTTCAGCACCTCAACGTCCTTCTTGCTGTGAAGGGCCCAAAACTGAACACAGGATTCATTGTGCAACCTCACCAGTGTGAATAGACAGGGATGATCACTGCTCTAGTCCTGCTGGCCATACTATTTCTGATAAAAAAAAACCTTGTATGGTCTTTTTCTAAACATTTCAGTACCCCTCAACATTAAGAAGATCCCTCCCCATTCATCGTGACCTGAAGGCTCCCACATTCTGAAGGATTTGGACACAAAATCAACCCTTAACCTATGTTGAGACAGCTCAGACCAAACATAGAATCATAGACTATGCTGAGTGGGAAGGCACTCACCAGGATCATCAAGTCCAATTCCTGGCTCTGCACAAAATACCCCAAGAGTCACATCATGTGCCCAAGAGCATTGTCCAAACACTTCTGGAACTTTCAAAAATATTTTTAAAACAAGAAAAAAGCATTTATGATTTGGACAAAGTTTAATCATTTTACTAACCACAAATACAAAAGCATTTCTAAAGGGGTAACCAAATATTATATAAGTATCTATTATATAAGGAAAGCCATTCAGGCCTCTGCAATGAATTTAGATTGGTGGCTTCTGGTTGCTGAGCCACTGACCTGTAATAATGTGGTTTTTGGAAGTAAATTCCTTATGAGCTGCTGAGATTCTCTTTTCTCTATCCTCATGACTGTCATAGCAGGTGTTGGTAGAGTGAGATTTTGGAGAAACTGCTCAAAGCTGCTGAAAAACACCCCAATAACTTCCATTCCAGATGAAGGTAGAAAGGCATGTCCAGAGGTCTGATAAGAGATATAATTCTGTTTACACATTAACCATAATTAGATAAATATCTTGGTATTTGCGATAATAATCACTGCTGGAATAGTTAACGTTTACTTGAGATTGCTGTCATTACATTTTACAGCTCTCAATTCTGCAGGATGATGGGGAGTAATTCCCATGGTCAGGTTACCAGACCCGCTGTTTGGTTGTGCTTTGCACAGAGCATCTCAAGTATTGGAATCCTGTACTCCCTAAAGCAGTATTATGGCACCAAGCAGCTGACACTGAATTCCTGTGCTCATGGGCCTGTGGATGTAACAGGAGTTGCTGACTTTCCTACACACAGTTTGCCTACTTGTTCTGAATAATCTACTGGCTGTTTCAGTTGCTACCTCCCCAAGTTTGTATGCCTTTTGGCCCCTTGGGTCTGGCTGAGGTGAAGTCAGTTTTCCCCACAGCAGCCCTCAGTGCTGTGCTCTGTACTGGTAGCTGGAAAGGAGTTGGTAACACATTGGTGTTTACTAGGACAGCATCACAGCTGTATCTCCAGCATTCCCCTCTCATCAGTGGGCTGAGGGTGGGCAAGATCTTGGGACAGGACACAGCCAGGACAGCTGACCCAAACTATCCAAAGGGATATTCCATAATGTATGACATCTGCACAGCAACAAAAGCCAAGAAAAAGGAGAGGCAAGGGCGGGGAGAAGAGGGCATTTGTTATGACATTTGTCTTCCAGAGCAATTGCTGTGTGTACTGCTTCCTGGGAAGCGGCTGGACACTGCCTGCTGACAGGAAACAGAGAGTAAATCTGTTTTTCTTGGCTTTCATACGCAGTCTGTGCTTTATTCAACTGCCTTTATGTTGATCCATGAGTTTTTTCCATCTTATTTTCTCCCATCCCATCCTGCTGAAGAGTGCTAAAGCAACATGGCAGGCACCTGGTGGCCAGCCAAGATCGACCCACCACAGCCCAGTGTACACGGTTTTGTATCGGTAAACTCTGCCGTCACACAATGGGGTTTGCAATAAATGCTCAGAACTGCACAATCCATACACATCCAAAGATGAAGTGGTCTTTTGTATTAAGGCTGCACTGGGGCACAGTCTGGCTAGAAGCCTCAAGGAGTTATGGTAGCTTTGCCCTCTCTCCCTCACACCACAACTCCAATTTAGAGCATTCTGTTCAGCTCAGTTGCCTGTGTCAGGATTTTTATGGGAATCTTGCCTCCTTTTCTACAAGTACCCCATACAATCACTCAATATTTCTGTCTTCAAAGAACAATAATAAAAAATGGGAGAGCAATGCCACAAAGAGCCGTTAGGGACCTGACAGGCGCAAACAGGAATTAAAAAGTAGAATTTCTTTTGTCTGCCAAACTGTGTTGAAAAATGTTTAAGTTTTTCCCTAGGAAGACTCTTGAGTATAAAATTATTGAAATAATTTTAAAAAAATTCTACTTACCATAGTTAAGTGAAAAAAAGGAAACCATTGTCTTTCCATGCCATTTCCTGTGCTGAGAAAGTCTGCTTTGTTACACACTACTGGTCCCTCCTGGGAATATTGAAAAATTATCTTTTGATATATGGGCTTCCAAGATCTCTTCTGCCTCTGTTTATGTTCTTACAGGAGACAGACAAGATTTCTGAGGAATGTTCCTATTATAAGGGGATCCTTCATTTAGTACAACACTGTTACAGGTGTTCTTGATCTGCTGTCCTAACAAATTCCTCTTGTAATCCCCTAATGTAAATAGTGTTTCACAGTTATAGGTAGGGTGTATGGCATAATGGTTGTACATCCTTGGCAAGCACAGAGTTGACAGCACTAATTTACACACAGAGTTGAGGATAATGGAATATTATTAATGTTCTTGCATATATATGTAAATATAAGCAACTCTAAAGGAACTACTATTGAAAGTGTCTTGTACAAGTAGTTACTAAGGTAAAATAATTATGTATATTTTAACCATCAGCATTCTTTTCAAAACAGTAACTCTCCAGTAAATTCAAGTCTCAAGTCCTCGGTGACAAACAAGGCACAGCTCCCAATATGCTAATGAACAAACATGTATCATCCTTTTAGAAAGGACCACTTTAATTTGTGTTTTGTTTATCCCAATTTTTTTTTATTTTGTTTGTGGTTAGGTCATGATCAAAAGCAGTTCATCAATACTTTTATCAGGTGGTGGAACTTGTGAAAAAATTCTATGTTCTGGAAAGTCAGTTTGTATGGAACTTCAGAAAATGGGAATTTTGAGCCTCATAGCTTTTAAATCCATTTGACTTTTTTTTTGTAAATGCCTGTTTTCAGTTCTCACCTATATGATGCCTGCATGGTGGATATGTCACACATAATTCTTCTTCTTTTGTGTGCTGTGGTACCTAAATGCACTTAGCACTTTTTAGACGCTGTCCCTTCTCCAGGAAGCCCCAAGTACAGCTGGAGAAGGGTTCCTTTATCAATATATTTGCTTTGTAAATATTTTTACTTTCATACCTTATTTAAAGATTCCTTTTTGCACAGACACAAGTATTTCCAGACCAGTTTGCACTGCCTAAGGCTGCATCCAACCTACACTGCTTTACTTTGTGCTTAAAAAAACAAAATTAACCCTACTCTCCAACTGGCACTCTCTTTTGCATACTTATAGTGGACCTAGAGTAAAGCAAATATTATTTTCCCCAAAGGGTCTCTTTGCATTTAAGCCTCATCTTTCCGAGCTGAGAAACAATGTGGTATCAGTCACACATGAGACCTGCTCTACTTGATCTGCAGGGACATAACTTCTTTGTCCCCCATGGAAAGCATACATCTCCTTAAGACTCATAAAAATTTTTTTCAATGTGTTGCAACCCTTGAACACAGCTTGACTCTCAATCTTAATCACCTATTTTTTTATAAAAGAAAGGCTGCATAAGACCAGACTTTTGGTAGCACTTTTACTGTTCCTATATGGAAACAATTCACATTACCCCCTCTTCCCCCAGACATTACTCTAGCTGGTGAATTATGAAAAGAAAAAACTGAGCAACCTGCTTTTTTGTTGGTCCTTCTTCCACTGTCAGGCTGAGCACCCCTAACATGCCCACCACCTCTGCCTTTTAAGTGAAGCAGCAAACATCTCCCTCCTGCAGGTCTAAAGGGAACTCATCCTTCCCTTTGCCCTGTCCCCAGCTCGCCGGGGGCTCGCCCCAATGCCGAGGTGGCGGAGCTGGGGACACACGGGGGGCCATTTGCCTCCTCATGGACGAACTCTCCCGTCCCACCCACACAAGGTGGCACTGTTGGTTTTCACTATATTCATGCACTCTTCCACCTTCCCCAACACAAAGGAGGTGATTTTCAACCTTCTTCAGTTTCTGAATCCCTACACTTTTCCTATTTGAAGAGTGAGCCTAGTCAGACATTTAACATGGGGAGACTGCTTTGTAGGACTTGTCTTTCTGCCTCATTCCCAGCAGTCACCAAAGCAGTGCCCTACAGACCCACAGGGCTGTAGACTCTATGTTGCTGGTGAAGTCAGCATCTAGTAAAAGCACAGTCTTTGAACAAGCACGAATTGAGATTCAGATCTTTTAAGACTATGTAAAAAGCCCATGGTAGAATAGAGATGTTTATTCTTTTAAAAATGCTAAATACCTTGAATTAAATTACATAAAATAATTCTAAGTTACAACTGTGATCAATACATAAATTAATATATAATCCACCCACTTTTGCTGTGCACCTCTATTACTGCTTTTATCTCCCCTATATACTATTGCTTTCTGATTATGCATATTCTCAAAAAACTTGCTTAAATTTGCTTAGGAGAGGAGTTTCAACGTGATCTGTTTCTTCTAGGCACAATATTCTTCACTGACTCTGACCACTTCAGTCCATTTAGAA
Source organism: Nicator chloris (assembly GCA_013400495.1). NCBI lineage: Eukaryota > Metazoa > Chordata > Aves > Passeriformes > Pycnonotidae > Nicator > Nicator chloris. The sequence continues at coordinate 17,780 of WAAE01004598.1, forward strand.
TTTCTAGCGTTTGAAGGGAGAGTTTGTTTGCTTGCAAAGGAACACTCAAAGAGGTGTTTAAAGCTAAGCTGAAAAGCAAGTTACAAGGGAGTTAGTTATCCCTCAAAACAGTTACATTTTCTTGACACCTACACCACTCAAGTGACCCTTAAACATTAAAAGTATTTACTATCTAATAGCTCTAGGACTTCCACGTTGCCTTTCACTCACTGGCACCCACTTGGCTTTCAGTGTCAGATTTCTAGAAATAAACGCACAATTTCAGCAACTTCTGCCATGCCAGTGTACAAGAGGGACAATTATCTCAGTGTTAAAAAAAAAAAATCTTTAAGTTCAATCCTATAAGAATAACAAGACAAAAGGATGATGTATCTATAAGAAGTAATATCCCACAAGTAAACCTCTTCCAGGAAAATGGTAGTGAAAGTCCCAGCATCCATGCCCAAATTCTGGCAGAAGAGGCAAGACGCACCCCCTCAAAATGTGTTTCTATTGTCAGTGCTGTCCCTCACTCCCAGCCGCAGCAGTCAGAGTGGTCCTGGCTACTCTCAAGTCATACTTCCAATAAAGTTCTCCAAGTATAGCAATGCTCAGCAATTATTAGGAATCCCTGGATTTCTGTCACTCTCCCTTAACAATTATGCTAGGTTGCGGAGGCACTCTGAAATTCTGAGACCTTGTATTTGTTCCTCCCAAAATTTCAAACTACAGTTTTCCATCTAGTGAGAGACCTTCATGGGGCCCCCAAGTAAATCAGGGACAGGGCTAAAAAAGAAAACTAGAGCTCCTTAGGAACAGTAGGGGCTCTGTACACATATTCTGAAAGCACAATCTTACTTTAAATTACCTATTTATAAAGTCTTCATGGATCTTTAAATATGAGAGGCACTTCAAAAATTAGCTTGACTTACATTGTTTATCACATGACTAATGCTGCAACATTAGAAAACCAAACCAATAGCCATTAGCAAGTACATAGTTAACCATCAGTTTAACCATTAGTTCTAACAGCAGGAGAAAGCTGTATATTGACTCTACCCTGTGCTTAGAAGTCAACTGCAGTCACAGCAGAGGAATCAGGCATTAAAATGGCAGGCAAGGCAAACCCCATTTTTTCCCAGATCATTTCAGGAAGAGGGTTTAACCTATCACAGTGTTATTGCATGTAGCAAGAAACATGACAAGTTTTAAAATTATTTTCTACAGAACAAATTCTGCTAGTAGGTCTACAGCAGTCTCAGAAGTCTCATGATGCATGACAGTGTGGTACAGTCCTGTTCCACTTACCCGTGTGCATCCCTGCAGGGATGTATTCACCCGGCTGATTTATAAAAATGGAATCACTATCATTTGAAACAGATTTGCTATTTATTAATGCAATATATACAGATCCAGCTTTGGGAAAATGAATCTTCTTTCCTAATCCAACTTAAACACCTGCTGTTGTGGCAAATAGAAACCTCTCTAATATACAACCAGCATCAGCTAAACGCAGCTAATGAAAGGATAATAAAGGTCCATGCTTTAATCGTTATTACTATTAGAACTGCTGGGAGGACCCGAGGCCACACTGCGGGCACAGCCTAAGAGGCTTTCGGCTCAGCACGCCCCACTCAGATCAGCGTGTGAAAGCCTGCCCGCTGTTTCACGGCCAGCAGCGGCCCCGCCGCACCCCGCGCGGCTCCACAGGTCCTGCTCGGAGCCGGAGGCGGGGCTGCCCCTCTCGGCCGGTACCGGGGCCCGGGAGGGATGCAGCCCCTCCTACGGGTACCGCAGCCCCGTCCTCCATCACTGCAGAGACCACCCGGCCTTCGAGGCCCCGGTACCCGGCCTGGGCGGCGGGAGCGGAGCGGAGGAGGGAGGGCTGCTCCCGCCCCGCTCCGCAGCGGCCCCGGCCCGGCCCGGCCCTTACCGATGCACCGCACGTAGTGTTTTGCAGGAAGTTTCCACGCTCCTGGGTCTAATCCGTGCAAAGCGGGGCTGGAGAGGAGCGCGGCTGAATAGCGATGGAAAGGGGCGGGCGAAGAGGTGGAGGAGGAGGCGGTAGCAGCTGCAGCCGTGTTTAATTTTTTAATTAGGGCGGTTTGAGCATCTCCCGGCGGGGTCGCATCGCCGGGCGGCGAGGGGAGCCCGGGCGAGCTGCCCCCGCCGCCCGGGACCACCCCGTGCCCCGAGCCGTCGGGACTCCAACCTGGGCTTTCGACAGCTGGCGAGGCGGGCCGGAGGCGCGGAGAGCTCCGCGCTCCGCCACCATGGGCAGCGCGGAGGACAAGGGTTCGTAGCGCGGGCGGCGCGGCGGGGCCGGCGGGCGGGGCACGGGGCTGACCTTGCGGCACCGCCCGGCCCGGCCCGGCCCGGCCGCACTCCCGGGGCGGGCAGGGAGCAACGGAGGGAGGCACCCGGGGCGGCGGGGGGAGCAGGGCAGGATAAGAGCCTAAATCTGCCTTCCGCGGGGTAACGGGGCCGGTGGGCGCACTATCCTACAGCAACAATTGCTCGGCAGGTGCTCGGTCTCTCTCAGCCTCCATCCCCTGGGAAGTAGGCAACACTTTTCCACATTCCCAAGTTAAGGATGATGCTAGTGAAGGTTTTATTTTCCTGCATCTCTATATTATCCAAATCTAGACCACGTATATGAATTCACAACACAGAAGCTCTTATCCAATGAAGGCTCCAGGCTTATATATTCGGTACAGATAAAATGTTATTTTTGCAATTCATTCCTTGTTGGAAGGCTGGAAGTGTCACTGCTCAGTTGCTGCTTCTTTGCAGGGGAATGCTGTTTATGTGGAGAAGTGTTGCTTAAACCCTGAGTTACCATGCTGCAAAAACACAGTGTGGGGCTCTCTTTGCAGAGCTGTGAGCCATGCCTTTGTTTGCTGAGCATCCATGTCCTGGCCTTCCTACCTTCACCTCCCTGAATGTCTTAGAACCCACACCCTGAAGAGACAATGTTCTCCCCAGCGATTTAGAGAATACAGGCACGTAGTGAGCACATGAGTACGACAGGTCGGCTGTGTGGTCACAGTGCTTCTTTTGCAGCATTTCTGGCCATGTGTTGTTAACTCAGGTAGCTCAGACTTTTCAGAGAATTCCATATTCATGCTGATTTCTATTTCTAGTCTATTTTATAGGACTTCTCCATTGTTAATATTTTCATCTTACCACCTTCTATGACCAATCTCTGTAATAGCATTTCTGGAATACAGTTTTGTTTCCCTGAACAGATAATTAAGGGCAAATGAGGTGCTTCCAAAGCTCCCAGAGAATGCCTATTTATATGTCCCTTTTTCAAGTTAGGTTTGCTGTTACTCAAGCACAAGCTATTCAAAGTGCTTTCAGAATGACCACATCCATGAACCAGCAGCTGGGCTGTAGACACCCAAGAAGCGACAGATGACCACTGATGTGGTCAATTTTGTTACAAACTGTCATTTAGGAAGTGAGTTTTTAGGCACCTGAGGCTTAGTGTGCCAAGAGGATGAATGCTCCCAGCTTGAGATTGTGTAAAGATACTAATTTCCTGAGTACTGAGCCATTAGAAAAAAAATCCTGGAAGGGGTTCTGTGAGAGAAGGACTGAAATCCAGATCACCAGAAAGATTATCCTGTTACTTTCTTGATCTTCTTAAGTCTCTCTGTAAACCTGAGAGTAAAGGCTAGGTCCAAAAAAAATGACACCTTGTCACCCCAAACCACCAAATAGCTGGAGCTGGGATCTTCAATCCACACCAAACACTGACAGAGTTGGGCTGGTGATTCTGCTAGAATAAGAATTTTGACATCTTCCTTCCAGCTGCCTCACAATACTTAGTATCCCTGGCGTTCCCCTTCATCCCCCCATAGGTGCAGCCAGCACCCCCAGCTCATACCTCTGTTTTTCTTAGCTCAGTATTAAGCTGTTTTCCTCATTCCTGTTTTCTTTAGGACTCTGATTGTTTCTTCTGGCCTCAGAAGGACTTCCAGTGGCCTTTTATTTCACAGCAGGATGTTAGGGAGCCTTTCTTTTTGACAGCGTTTATATGGGTAACGAATCAAAGGAGAAGAATAATCTTGACCTGTAAAAAAAAAAAAAAAAGATTGAGCTCTGTCTGGGGCCAGCCCCCACAAAATGGCTCTGCAGATTATAAATGATACAATGCCTGTCCCCATGATGCTTTCCTAGACTGTCTTTGAGGATGTTGGGATCCAGGCCAGATTAGTTAGCATTCACAATCTTCTGACTCAGGACTTTGACAGATACACTGCAGCAAATGAAAAGGTATCTGACTAACTGTGAGAGGACATCTAACCTGTGTGCAGCACTAAAATGAAAGCAATAAGAGGTACTCAAGGTGCCATGGGTTTGGGGATACATAATTAGAACAAAATTTCCTGTGAACTTTAAGGCTTCACTTACAATTTTTGAAATTCAGGACAAGGAAGAGAAGAACACAAAGCTGCACATTACAGTTTCCCAGATCCAATCCCCCCCAGGCAAAACACACAGTTCTCTCATGCAGCTTTTTCATGCAAGAGAAAGTTTTGTTAAATAAAACTAAGATATCAATTTCTCCACATTTCAGCATCAATCAAGCTTTGCACAGAGATTTGTCCCATAATGTCTTCTGACAAGCTCATAATGTACAAACAAATCCCATCTAATTCCAGTGTGTAAGCTGCAAAATTAGGAAGTCATATTCTTGGAAAATTACTCTCTGTGGTGAAGAAATGGTATGTCAAACACAAACATATTTGTCTGGACTCAGCTCAGATTCAGGGTACTTCATGGCCAGCCTACCCCTAACATTCTTCTCAATGTCTTTCAAGACAGCAACTGGAGTTTTTTGAGTCTGGCTTTTCTAGGTAGAGACTGTGTATCATTTTCCTGTATAAGCCTTGTTTTTAATTTTTATAATCCAGTACCCTAGGACTTTTGAAAAGCATTTTTTTGACTGGCTTTTGCTCAAATCTACTGACTTGTAACACAAATTTGTGATATTGATCTTTCTGTAATATTTTTTTCCTGCAGAAGGTCAAACAATAGAAAAACTGGAAGTACGCCCAATGAAAATCCATATAGCAGGCAGGCTTTACCTATGATGAATTTTCAGAAAATAAATATTACTTGTTGTTGACATTATTTGTAATCCCTATAGGCTGTATCTGGATCTTTCTTCCAGCTTAACAGGAATTAAACCAGCATGACCCAAAGAGCAGAATATAATTCAAAACAAGGAAGGATCTCATATACAGGTCTATAGAATAAACAGAACATTGGTTGTTATGCTCTGGCAAATGTGTAAAGACTATCAGGAAACTTAATATCTATTATAGTGAGGTTTATTGCAAAAAAACAAACAAACAAACAGGTATGTTTTGCCCTTTTGATCTTTGTTCTAAAATTTTTGTTCTTTAGGATAATAGTCAAAAACCCTACAAACTTTGAAGTGAGAAAGGAGACACTAAACAAGATAAAAGTTCTGTCCATTTCTGTCTGCTTTGGAATACCAAAAGTTATTTTTACTTTTTCTGCTGTTTTTGCTTGTAGGCTGACTCAGAGTATGGTTCCTCTCAGCCATGGCTGCAGTACAGAGCAGAGATACTGGAACTCCCTTTAACCTGGCTTAGCAGTGCAGGTACCTGAAGCAGTGTAGCCATGGCAGCACAGAGCTCTGAGTGGCCTAATTACTCTGCCAAGAAATAAATGGATACTGGCAATTCCCTGGGGAAAAAGAGGTTGAATTGTTTAAAAAAAAGTTTCCCCCGAGGCAGGTTCGTTAAATAGGTGTTAGCAAGAGCCAGAAAACCTCAAGTTCTAACCTTAGAATAAAAATGTCTTTGTCCTTCGGCACTTTTGATGTCCTGGCCTTCCAGTTCTCCCACTGTCTATAGATACAAAAGGAAGATGTGATTCCAGTATCTGATGGAAAACCTAAAATAAAGCAAATGATCCACATCCCCAACTAAAATCTATCGGTAAGATCTCCTTAAAAAGACAAATATAAGAAGTTTCTCCTTCCTGCAAACATGCAGAGCTCTCCTGGTGGCTGCAGCAGGGTGGAGTTGTTTGAGCATCCTGCTTCCCTAGGACACACATCAGGGTCAGTCCCCTGAGCAACGCGAGGAGCACGGGCAGATCTCCTGTTTACTGTGCCTGTAAAAATGGCAGGGTATGTATGGGGAAGACCAAGGAGAAGAAACAAATGAGAGCAAGATTTAGGGGAAGGGAATTTAATTCTGTTATCTCTTCTTCTACCCATCTTTGCTCATACACAAAAATGGACATGCATAGAGAAAGGTGAAGGAGTAATTTTAGCAATTTGCTTACTTTCTTACAAGCTCAAAATACACACAGCATTTTTTCTGAAACTGGAGCCCAGGACATCACTAAAATTGCACACAGAGTCTTTTATTTTACAAGTTGGATCTATTTATGTAGACTCTGAGCTAAATAAAATTAGTAAAATCCACATTATTTAGCTGAAATTGCCTTTGAGGTCAATGCCAGTTTAACGAGTTTAAGCACAGAGATGTAAAGCCATTTCAGGAAACATACCAGATTTCTGCACGTGGAGACCTTGGAAAACATTGCCAAATCACAGTCTGTAGACTTGTGCCCAGTCTGACAAAATGTTGTTTGCAACAACTGACATTTCTGTTTTGAGGAGACAGAAAGCCAGAATATTGTGAGTCTGCTGTCTCAAAACAGAGGCCAGTAAGTGAATGGTGTGTAGAGGCTAATAGTTGCAATTTTATCACATTCATTTAAACGTGAAAAAACAACAAGACACTTCCAAAATCCAAGCTGGTTTTCATTTTCAAATGTTCACATGCTACAGCTCAGATACATGCACCCCATTTAGAGCTAACCACACTGATTTGACGTTTCTATGCAGGCAAAGAAGCAATAGAGGTGAAAATCCCACGGAGCCATCAGGATGTGATGCCCAATGATGAGCAGTAATTACTGCAGCAACACTTCAGCCAGCATGAGTGTCAACGAAATGTCTGCCTTCCCTCTGACTTTAGAGCAAAAAACTGGCTTTGCCTTTGTGGGGATTTTGTGTGTTTTCTTGGGACTTCTAATTATCAGATGCTTCAAAATCTTGCTAGACCCCTACAGCAGTATGCCTTCTTCCACATGGGAAGATGAAGTTGAGGGGTTGGATAAAGGAACATTTGAATATGCTCTTGCATGAAAACTCACAGAATATCCTGCCTTAAATTTGATGTTGATTTCATTTTGGAAACCAACTGTTGTTACATTTGTTATACATACCTGTATTTTGGAGATATGTTGGTGGCATCCATTTTGTTAAATAAATATTTGTTGCAAACTCAAAAGGTACTTCATATTGCTTTTATTTGATGAACAGTGGAATGGTAGATAAGAAATAGCTAACAGCAAACAAATACACAAAAATCACTAGAAAGTTACCATGGCCAGTATTTTAAGCATCAGATGATACCTGACTCTTCAGAGAAGGATTTCGTGTCTACTGTGGGTCATGATAAGCTGAAGAAAAAGCCAGGCTCATGAATGGTGAATGTTTAAGTGGTAGCCCCCTGCCCTTCTCATCCAACACAATTTTCTGAAACTCAGTGTCTGTACTTGTACACTGAGGATACAAACGTGGAGGACAACAAATGGTTGTAGCTTAGAGGACATGCCTTGTAGGAGGTGAGTGTCCATGTTTTTATTCCACTTGGTTACAGAAGATGATTCACTTTAAAGTGCAACTTAAACTGTCTGGTTAACAGCTCCTAGCAGTAATTACACCAGCCTGGCAAGGCAAAAGCAGACACAGCCATGCTGCTTACCCATTTTTACCTATCCCTCAAGGAAGGATGGGGTCCAGAGCTCTGTACACTCCAGCACCCTCCACAGCTGGTTCTTCTGTTTGTGCCCCTGCAGCTGTGCAGAGTGTGTGATCTGGACTGCCACTGATGAACTGGTCATGGGAGATCCTATCAAAGCAGAAGTGAAAGAGTGAAAGCAGAGACTCAAATGTGGATATTCAAGGTCACCCTCATACACACAGCTGTTTAGCAAGTGTGACAGTACTTGACAGAAATTCAATTCCATTTTTAAGAAGGCTGGCATTAGAATTTTAGGAACTGTCACTTTTGCTAAACAGATCTGTTTGCAATGAGGAGCTAAGACAAGGAGATCAGTTACAGCAGTTTGTTTTCTTTTTCATGTATTCTGAAAAATACATGTTATTCCTTTTACCTTATATACTAGGCAGAGGCAGACAGTGGAACAGCAGACCTCAAGTGCCATTTGGAACATAAAATACTTGATTATACACAGAAGGACACGAATCTCCTGTCTGAAAAAATACAAGAGAGGAACAGCCGATATTCATCTACACTGGTCCATTTAAATTATAAAACATAAACAATTTTGTGAATGTAAGGGCTTTCAGCTGCTTCAGTTTATGCATAAGAAAAAATTCCAGACCCTCAGAGATTCAGTATATTGCATTTATCCTAGTTAATTTCGCCATAAAATCCAAGGTAGATATCAGTACGATTCATGTGATCGGTTATTGCTGGATAGGATCACCCACTGCAGAGACCTGACATTGCCATTCTTTTTATGTACATCTAATCAGCACAGCTGAGCTCTGGGCTGTCAGGTTAGAGTGCTGAAGGTAATTAAGTTATCTGTGTTAAATATAGTTCAGTTACCTCTAAACTACACAGCAAACACATTCAAAGAATCCCAATATTGTCTTATTTTTATTCTTGACCCAATCTATTGGTGAAAGGAATTACCTAATTCCCTACTAATTACAAAGGTTCATAATTTCCTTACTGCTCTTTTGTTCATCCCAAAAAGACTAGGAAGTCAGACTTCCAAGAAACAATAGAGAGAACATAATTTTTCAGTGACTTTTTAAATATACAGAGTAAAACTTTAAATAGGGTCAGGAGTAAACAGTTTAAAACTACATGTAGGACAAGAGGACCCCCCAAAGAATGATCTCACTGACTTCACTGAATCTTCTGCATAAAATGCACTGAGCAGATCCTGTCCTGAACTCTTGTTATCTGCATGACTATATATGCAGAACTCAAAGATAGAGAGAGTATGATCTGTGCAGAATCAGGCATAGCTGGGAGGGAAACGGAGATAACAAAAGTATTTTCAGGCCCCTTAGAAATTTCGCAATGCCATAAGCCCAGTAATTGTAATGGATAGGTACATTTGCTGGTTAAAAGTTAACAAGCTAGAATGCCTTTCTAAATCACCATCTAGAAATGTTTTGAAAGAGAGGGATTGGATGGTCTATTCAGTATATTAAACAGGAGAAAAATCTGGCCAATAAGACAGAGTCTGCAATGCCTCAAAGAGTGGGTCACACCATATGCATGAATAAAAGAGGCAGATTGTCCTTCCCTAAAAACACAGGATTGAATGGTAAGTTAAATTACCCTGAATAAGGTAAACTTGATTATTTATGCATAATGCTGGAAAACTAAACACAAAGTTAATGGCAAATAACAGTTCAGAGATCTCTGGAAATACATTGTGAAAACCAAAGTATCATTTTCAAGAACAGCAGAAAGGTAAGAGACTTTACTTTTCCTAGCAAAACACTAATTTGGAAATATGACAGTGAAATGACAGAATCATTTTACTTGGTAGCAAAAGTTTCATTGTCGTCAAAGAATGAGGATTTCATTCAGCATGGAGATGGAAACAAACCTAATTTCACTGACCTCAATAACAGAAGATTTGGTTTTGCTCCTTCATGCCTGAAGATGAAACACTTCCTTACAACTTTAAAAGGCTGAAGGAAACAGGATACTATGATAATAAATAATAATAATAGTAATATTATTACTATTATAATAGTAATAATGTAGTGTAATAATAATAATAATAATAATAATAATAGTAAGTTGTCAATCTGGCTTCTCACTGACAGTTGCAAGTGCAATTAAATTTAACACACAGATGGGAAAAGATATATTGGTTTGTTTATTTTTGGAAAAGAGTTAAAACTCTGAAATGCAATGCTATAATTGTAGGGACTGGTGTTGTGTTCAAAAAGACAACAGCTGAAGGACATATAACCTCCCTGCACACTACTAATAAAAAAACTATTAAAAATAAATCAGTGAGAAGATTTAGGGGACTGGAGGGATTATTCTATAATGTAAGATTNAATAACAATAATAATAATAGTAGTACAAAGCCAGTAGAAGTAAAATGAACTAAATAAATGTAGTATGTTGCTGTGAGGCTTACACAACATTAAGCAGGAAAACTAACATAAATATGAGGGGTAATAAAGTGGTATTTTAGTGGAGAGGTGACAGCAGAATATTACCTGATGGAAGAAATAAGAAAATATACCTTAGCTGTATCTCATGCTGAAGATGGAGGACATCTGATTATCAGCTCTTCAAATTATAATTTGGATATGTGATTTTAGAGAAAATTTACATGGCTGAGCTATAAATATTGATGCCGTATTTTATCTTTCAGTGCCAAAGGGCCAAATGCATTTCAAAAAATCATTGAGAAATTTAAATTGAAAAGATCTTCAGAGTTCATCTAGTCCAATCTCTTGCAAAAATATGGAACTTTAAAAAATGTCTGTAATGGGCTTATTTATTCAGATTTTCAGGTCATATATTTGTTTATAAGATATATTTTGTTTCTAAAACTTTCTGCTTTTACAAATGCTTGCAGAGTTTCAATGTCTATGCTCTGGTTTAATGCCTTTGAACAAACTGGGCTCCTACTGAATTATACAGGTCTATACAACTCCCTAATCTTCTTAGAAATATGTTTCAAGACATATGATTGCCATCATTTCAATAACTCATTTCAGAGCTTTCTAAGCCATACTTTAAATTGCTGCAAAGGTACTTAGCCCACTAAAGGCCTTAAACATACGTACCCCTTTTTCTCTTGGGAGTTTTTGGTTGCTTGTTTGTTTTCTTTGAGGAGATCTGTGTGGGAAAGAGGAGGTGAGAAGCAGATTATACAGCTGTGTGTTCACCTCTCTATGGGCTGCCACTCAGAGGAACCTAGACAAGCCAGAGGAATGGGCCAGCAGGAATCTCCTGACATTGAACAAAGACAAATGCAAATCCTGTACATCAAACAGATTTAACATTTGCCCCCTACAGGGAGCAACTCTCCTGGAAGGGATTGGGGGAGCAGGCTACAGAGGAGTGAGCCCCATGCTATCCATATATTAAATGCATGATCGTGTTCCAAGCTTGTGTACACGGATGCTCACCATGTCACCCTGCTCTTTTGTGGGTTTTCATAGAACAGATTGAAACTAGAGGAGTTCTTGGCCCACTTACAGCTCAGGCCTTTACCTCCTCTGGAGCTTGTACCAAAATACTGCTGGTTTGGTTAGAGGGTCAAGTGCATCCATCACAGATGGAGCATCTCCACAAGCCCTGTCTTTGCTTCAACTGTGTTTTTACTCAACAAGTCATAGGATGACAGTCTCATGGATACTTCTTGAGGCAGAGGAGAGGGGAGAGCCTGTGGTGGAAAACTTATCTAACCATGCAAGATAATAGAAATAGTTTATTTATATCTTTTATTGCAGCAAGCTGGCAGCCAACATCAGGAAGACTGCTTAGAGATTCAAGAGAAAATTCTCAGCCCTTCATTATTTGAGAAGCAAAGATCTGATATGCAACAGCACTAAACCCTGTGCTGTATCTGCAACTGAGTGGCTGCAGCCACAGAAGAGTACACGGATCAGTGACCTAAGTCTGCAGCATCCCTGAAGATGTCAATGAACAATGCACCAAATGTATTCTTGGATCCAAATGCAAATCGGTTTCAAGTTAACATAATTAATGAAGACCATGACAACAATGAAACAACCCAAGAGGATGTGGGCTCTGACCCACCACATTATGAAGAAACATCTTTTACTGATGAAACACATAACAGACTAAGAATCAGTTACAGACCAGGAAAAAGAGAATTATATGACAATTTCCACCAAAATGGGGAAAAAACAGAAGCTAGCTTACATCCCTATGATACTCACAGTAAAATGTATTATCTACAAACTTTTGGCCATAACACAATGGACCCAGTTCCCAAAATTGATTATTATAGAAACACTGGCAGCGTCAGTGGGAATAAGCTCAATAGACCAAGCTTATTAGAAATTCATGAACAACTGGCAAAGGTAAGTGAAAAGGAAAGATAAAAGTTTTCTCTATTCCATTTCCACACTGTTAATTCTGTTTACTAATAAGACAAAGTCCTTCAATTCATGGACCTTGCCCAAGAGAAGTACAAGAAGCTACTTACCATATTTCCTTGGGTAGCTGCAGTTTGTTCTCTGCTCAGTACCATGGTCAGAGAAAAGATTTTTATTAAAAGGTAATTGTAATGTACTTGATAAGCAGAAAAACAGCTTAATCTTGTCTAAAAGTATGGATCTACCAAATCTCCTCTGTTTCACATAAGAGTTAGGATGGCAGATGGTAAATGTCAATTCATAATTTAACCAAGCTACTCAATTCACACTTACTCTAAACTTGAATTTTACATCAATGCATATCTAATTTTGACAGATTCCTCCATTGTACTCATTAACAAATATAAGTTCCATAAAAAATATTATGGGAAACAAATACAATTTCAGTTAATCAGATACCCAGAGCACTACCTGTTTGTTGCTGTAACAACCCAAACAGCAAGAAAGAATCAAGAACAAGGGTGTTGAGGGGAAGCAGACAACACTTTTCAGTTGCTGATTCAGTGAACAAATTTGAGGTTAATTGTGCACTTATCAGGGCAGAGCTGGAAAGAGAAATATCATCACTATAGTTAAACTGAGACTAGAAGTGTCAATATGCAGCAAAAACTCCTGTTCTTTTTTTTGAGTTAGACAATTGTGAAATGAGAAAACTTGAGAGAAAACAAACTCTCATCCCCATTTCCACTCAGTTTTTCATACTTCTGAGGTCTGAATAATTTGGACAAGCTTCTGATTTTTGAATGCTGGTCCAGATCTTGTTCAGACTTCTGTTCTCTGGAGATTCCTCTTTCCTATGGAAGGTTACTATAAAGTAATAAAATCAACAAAAATATAGCCATTAGTAAATTAGGAACTGATTCTTTAGGATCTTATTAGGACAGCTTCCTAGTTTTGGCCTGACTTACTCAAATAAAGCTGTCCACAGACCTGTGTAAAATGGCTTTAAAGGAGAAACATTTCCAAAGATTAAAACAAAGCAGAGGGGAAAAGGGAAACATACTAATTTAGTATCCCTACTCATTTGCAGATGTACAAACTGCTACTCAAAGGACTAAACACACTTCCATGCCCAGAAGAAATGCCCTCTTATAGAAAAAATTTACTTCAGTAGTGGCCAGATAGGAATAAAACTATATCTTGGCTTTGAACACAATGCTGAATGAATATGTACTGAACACCAGCATATTAAAGGATTTTCAGTTTTGATGGTAACCAGAAAATTCAGGGGGTTTTACTATTCTATCTCTCAATGGTTTGTATATTTTAAACAAAATTAGATTTTTTTTAGGGTTTTTTTAAGGCTTTCACTTAAAGGCTATTAAAAAGAAGGCAGATTACATCACAGAATAAAATGAAGAGAAAATTGTTTCACATGTTTGGACTGTTAGAAAAAAGAGAAAAGAGCATATTTTAACTTGGAGATTTCCAGACTTTTTCCAGAATCCAATATCCATCTTACAGAAAGATAATCTTATGCCTTTCAAACGAGGAAGGTGAATGTCATAGGAAATGGGATTTTTGTTACACTGGCAACCTGCAGTGCCCTTATGTGGGTTGTGGCCCTGGTCAGGGAGCACAGCCACAGCTCTGGAACAAACGATGCCCCATTAGCATGGCTGGAGCCCATTTCTGGCTGTCCCATGATCTCACTTGGCGACCTTGGACAAATCACTTTGGTCTGCAGAGCTTTTGCTGAAGAATAAATAAACACGAGGTCACCAAATAGGAGCTTATTAGGAGAGGGAACTGAGATGTGTGAAAAGGCAGAGCTCCTCTCAGGAGGCACAGGCTGTACGTGCGCTGGATGGGGCTCCAGCCTCCGGCAAGGAGGGGAGGAGATGCCACACTGAGCACGGACAGGAGTTACAGTAATAGCCCAAGGTGCACTTCTGAAGCAGATGCTTTATTCCTTTTTTACTTAACCACTAAAATCTGGGTTTACTACACCATACCCCAAGGCAATCCCACCCTCTCGCCCCCAATTTGAAACGCAAATTCTTGAAGACAACTGTTCTGTCAGAGCCCATTGCAAGATTCTGATAAGAAGTGGCATATGTTTGACTTCAGATTGCTAAACATCACATAAGCATTCCCATTGTGCTTTGATGCTGGGCTTAACATCAGAAGATAAATATTAATATTTAATACATTTTTAATATGTAATTTTTCAAATGTCACAATGTAACACAGGCTGAAAAGAACTTCAAATATCTAGTTTCCACACTGCTGGAGTCAAATGCGTGTCATCTCTTAGCAAGATGTGTCAGTTTTTGCACACATTAAGCCAATTAAAGTCCTAAAAAATAGTCTAAGTGCTATTTCACAGCTGATGGCTGGTGATAATTACTTGGGCTTAATATTTACCCTACATAAGAAATAATCTAACCTTTCTTCCTCTTGGCTATTCTCCACACTTATTCTGGAGATTTGATGAGCTCATCATCTTTAGCCCCAGGAAAGATGAAGACTAAACCATTCTGAAACAAGGAAAGGAAAATGTTTGGGTTAGTTCTTTTTTTATTTTTTTTAAGCAGTTAACTTTTTATTTTAGTAGCTTTTCAAAATGTTCTGTCACTTTTATTCCACATCCTTAATGCATGAGTAGCACAGGTACAGCTGCTTGGTAAATAACCAATCATTCACTAAAGCACACCAATTTAAAATGCATTTATGGAAGGTTTAAGGCCATAATTTATGATAATGGCATAGAGAGCACAAATTAATTCAAAGTACAGAGGAAACAACTTGTTTCAAGTACAAAGACCAAACCCTTTTAATTTTTTTGTCTTTGAAATTCTAACCACTGTAGCAAAAGCCCATCATATTTTTCTGCTGATCTTCCTTCACTGACTTCAATCATTTACTGTATTGTGAGCAAACACAGACATTATTATTTCAGGGTAAGAATTGTCAGAATTATCTAAGTATATCAAAGAAGCTCAAAGTCACAGGCTTTCAACAGATTTTGTATTCTCACTTTTCTTTCGGCCAACAGGGCAATAGATACTATCTATTATCCAGTTACTGGATAATCATATTATCAATTATCAATATCATATGATTATAATCATATTAGCATATTGTCAAAGGCATTCTGAAACCTTACATCATTTTGGCTAGATGGCCAGAGCCCCCATCCTTGAGGGGCAAGTCCAAACATTAGTATAAGAGGCATATACACTTGGTCTTTTTGTTTGTTTTGGATTTGTGTGTTGGCTATTTTTAAATTTATGGACAAAATATAGAAACAACCTTAAAGTCAACCAAGATTTAAAACCTCGTGTTTCACAGACTCACAGATGTCTTTCCTCCTTGACCTGCTTAGTTAATCTAGAAATATCTTCATCAGCCTCCAAAGCCTAAAAGCATCTTGATTCCTCTCCAGGAGTGGTACCCACTCCTGACTCTCTGCCACACTATGGCAACGTGCAGGGTCCTTCCAGAAGGCCTTTGAGGAGGACCCAGAAAAATCAGGCAGTTGCTAACCTAATGCCAATTCCCCACAGAAACAGTGAGAGCTCTGAATTAAAAAAAAAAAATTAAATTAAAAGGCAATTACAATGAGTATAAATCTCAGCACCATGACTAATTCCTATTCAAGCCACAAGAAACATATCATGGGGCTAAATTGCCTCAAAGATTCTGGGGCAAGAGAGCTGAAGAGATAAAATACACATTTATATCTGTAACTGATATGAACAATCTAAAATTCTGGGCTACTTACTCTGGTTACACCACAAATATGGCAATTCCTAATCCTATCTGCTATGGTAACACCAGTGGTGGCTAAGCCACAGAAAAGATTATTCAATTTCTACATTTCACTGGCATTTCTCTAACTGTTTTCAGGAATATGTTACCTATCTGCTGCTGCAGTTATGTTTGTACTTGATTCAATAGGAAACACTAGATTTCATCACAGAACTTAACCATGTTAGGTCTCTTGTCACTGTTTGCAATTATCCCTGTTTCTACACTTAGCATTACTCATAAATTGTTGCAAGAGCATGCAGAGGCCAACCACAAGACCCTCATTATCTTATATGCTCTCCTAACATGTCAACACAACATATATAGCTTACAATAAAACAGGTTAGTACCAGATCAGGTAATAATGTATTTACTCTGCTTAAGTGATTCTTTCATCTCCTCCCCTTTTTAGCAAGCCCACCTGCTGATGCCTGGTGTGAGCAGAATATTGCTCTACTCCAGTAACTGTAAAATCTGATCTTTGGAATTCTTTTCTATTATGTCTCCCTTATGCAGCCAGGTGTCCTGTGCCTGGCACAAAACATTTATTTGATTTCTGTGTGATCCTCCAGAACATTGCCGTGAGCACCGGCTCAGTCGAGAGAGTGGCGAATGGAGAAAGCACCACTGGAGATGAGACAGCAGCCAGCAAGGAAGAAGAAAACAAAACAGGATTTGTCAAGTTCGGATGGGTGAAGGGTGTGCTGGTGAGAAACTTACCTGCATGTCAGAAAAAAACAATTAAAAGACAATAAAACCAGTTCTGTTACACTTAAGTCTTTGAAGAATTTAGAGAGGGAGGTAGACTTCAGGGCTGTTTGGGGTGAAATGCACTTTATCACCCTTCTGGTTTTAAACATTACTTTCAACATTGAACTAATGCAGTAATTTTTCTTTAAAACCTAGGTAAGATGCATGCTTAATATTTGGGGTGTGATGCTCTTTATTCGACTTTCCTGGATTGTAGGTCAAGCAGGAATTGGTATGTATCTTATTTAATATCATTTTCAACAGTGAAAGGGATAAAGAGGATAAACTATACATGATCATGATTAATATATAATCTGAGATGTGCATTTGCATGTTGAACTAAATAATGTTTTCAAATGCTTGCCAGGGCAAAAGACATTAATCCTCCAAACTATTGGAATTTTCCAGACTCACAGCCAAATTACTGCTTAGAGGCATAGATCTGTTAACTATGCATATGATCATCACATTTGAATATTTCTGAGCTTTACTGAAATTTGTATTTAGATCCTGTAACAGATGTAAACTTTATGACTCGGGCCAATTTCTAATATGTGTGTACAGAGTTAACCTTTAAGAGTTCACACTTTGCTTATCTGTGAAACCTAAACCCTGTCATCTACATATTATAAACAACACTTCTTCACACTTCTCTACCAAGATGAAAACAGAACTGGAAGGAGGTCTCAGCTCATCAGGATCTTGTTATTTTTAACTACAGAACAGCATTTGATACTAGTGTACTATGAAAGACTAGGTTTTAAAAACTCTGCTACAGCTTTCATATAAATGAAATAAGTACATTTCATTGTGTGCTGTATCTTTGCTTCTTCATTGTGCAATTTAATTAATCCAAATTCCAGAGCCCAGATCCCTGGGAGACTGGGCACCAGTATATTGCAGAGTGTTCAGTGAAACCAGCAAGAGAGGGAAGTGCTCCCAACACTTCACACACTGCCAGGGTCTAGCACTGCAAGAGCAGCTCAGCGAAGTGCAATGTCCCACAGCTGGGTGCTACAGCTCCCCTTTTAGAGCTACTGCTCTGGGGAAGCACAGAAACCTGAGCTGCCAAGGCAGTGTCCCTCTGTGATCCATGACCATACAATTAGAGCAGTGGGACCCTAATCTTTGACTGGCACCCAGATGTTATAAAAAACAGCAAAGGCAGGATGGCAAGTAGTCCAGTTTGGATGATCACAGAATGGAAATACTCAGTTATATTAAGGGGTGTCAGCTCTGCTGGGCTTGGATAAAAGTCAGTGCTCAAAATCAGATTGAATATAACTGTCATTCACATCCTTGTCAACAGAAATTATTGAAACATCTCCAAAATTTTGCATGGTTGAAGTCTCATTTCCAATAAAAAGCAGTAACTTCACAGAAGTTTCAGTTAAGCAAGACTGAGCTTTTAATAAAAAAATAACAAAGCACTTGTTAAGAAAAAAATCACAAACTTACAGAGACACAAATAGGAAAAGAAAAACCAACCCAACAATAAAGACCCAGAAGTAAGCGGAAGAACTTTACTACTTCTGCAGTGCTCCATGCGTGGCTCCAGCACTGTGCCTGACAAAAGGGTGCTTTCTGATTTTATGATGCATACCAAATGAGCACATACAGCCCAGGGCACTCATAACTATATGCCTTGCCATGAAAATTCTGCATCTTAATATTGCCAAGACTTTGCTCTGGGGTTTCATGCAAAATTAGTTTTTAAGGGCAGTTTAGTAACTTATTGAGATCATCAAGAAGTATTACTTTGTTTTGAGGTGTGAGAATAGCCATAGGCAAGAGTAATTCATTTTGGAACAACTTACTTAGGAGCCATATGCCTGGTTTTCAATCTAAACTTTAATCAGATTTTAACATTAATTTGCACCAACATCAGTTACAACCTTTCTGGTTTCATTTTTAATTTTACCATTTTAACTCATTGACAAGCAGGCTCTTCTTTCTTATGGTTTATTACTCTGCTGTTGCTTTTTAAAATTGTATGTGTTAGGCAAGGGGGGTACTTTTACTTTTGAAAATGAGACATGAAATTCTATTTGAGTAATTTCTCAATGCATTTTTGGAATGCCTTATAAGCAATAAGTTTTAAGTCCCCAGTCAAGCTGCTTAAGGAGAACAGTGATGGAAGCTCATCATCACCAAGGCTCAGGGATTTCACTGGGTACTGCTACTAACATGGAAATTAAATGAGACAGTTAAACCACCATCTGGGCACCATTTACATGCCCATCATTAGAGGGCCAAAGAGAGACAACCCAATTATTTCCATACCCTGATAGGCTGTCTTGGGCAAAAGCTCTTACAGGGGAAAAAAATAGGATTTTGCAAAGTTCTTTGGCTATGATCAGCTAGGAAAAAAGGGACAGTATGGTTCTGACAAGATTACAGGTCCAAAACTAGTCTGCTATTTCCACCTAATATCTGGGTACTCTCTAAAATCTGTATTTGTACCCATACATGGAATGGTTAGACAAAGGCAGGGAAAAACACCATGTTTATGCTACCAGCAAATCTGGCCCTGAATATTAAAATTATTTTACATTACATTATATTACAATGATGTTTTGGTTGAGTCACTTTATTTTATGCACTTCTTAAATGCTAAATTTTTTTTAAATTATCATTAAAACCTTCCCATGAAGATGTTACTTTCAGATTAGCAAAATATCTGACTCTATACATCATATACATGTTAACAATATGAATTGTGAAATGCAATAGGACATCATTGAAAAGTATCCTTAGGATGCACATACACTTAGCAAATAATTTTAAAACTGCTTTGAGAATTATGTGTCAAACTTACTCAGTTAAGAGCTAACAGCTCTTCAAGTCATATCCAGCCACTTCTCAGACACAAAATTTGCTTGGTTGAACAATATCCATCTATGTAATGGTAGCTGACGAAAAGGAATGACCATTTGGATTTTTTTATACAGACCTGCATATAAAACAATTGCATGACTAGTTATAGTAAGAGTTCAGAAATCAGTAAGATAAACATGACTTATTAGAGGCTCACATAACTTTAAATATCCTACACTATGTTATATATAATTTATGGCTCACACATTACATTGCTCTGTCTTAAAGGATTGTGAGAACATGTCTATAATTTAAGCAGCCAAGAACATTCATTCAGGGACTGGATGTCTATAACCATCCAGTATGAACTGAACTCAGGAATCTGATCTGTAAGTCAGATGGTAGAAATACAGCAGATAAATCAATAAGTTTGTAGTACTTCTAGCTCAATGTCAATTTTAGGATCTAAGTTTCAATTTGGATGAGCCCTGGTCAATAAATACAGCTACAAGCAATGTATATTCTCCAGTTCCACGCTGAATGCCTATGGAAACCTAAGACAGATATTCTACAAGCCTTAGCAAGTTCAGATAAAACTAAGAACTGATTCTAGGCTTGGCACCAAACTGTAATCTTTTTTTCCTCCTGGTTTTCTCTCTCCCTTCTCATAGATGGAAATGAGAATAAAAGCAATAAAGTTGAGCAAAAAACATTATTTCTTCACCTGACTTGAAACAAAAAGGAGATCTGGAACTACAGAGACAAACTCCTCTAGGTAGTGCCAGAAATGTAACAGCAGTGGCTGCAATGTACCTTGGGAGGTGCAGTTTGTACACAAACAGAAGCTCTTTCATTGGGCAGGTAGTCTAGCCCTAGAACGTGTAATCCAAAGAGGCTGTGGGATCTTTATCCACAGAGGTTTTTTAAGACCCAGCCAGCCAAGGTCATCACTGATTTAATCCTGTGTTGGCAATAGTTCTGCTGTGACTGGGAGGTTGAGCAACAGACCTTCAGAAGTCATTTCAAACCAATGCTTCTATGTTTCTAAATCATGCAAAGCACATCCTGCTCATACAGTTTCACAAAGTCAACAAACTCAGCCACATAGCCAGAGACTGGAAATGTTCTCAGATTTCAGTCTCACACTGCAACCCAGTTACTTATAACTAATCACTTATCACTGATACTCTGATGTTTGATTATCATTGTGATATCAGCTAAATAAAAGAAAAATATTCTAAGTTCTCTATAACTATACATTAAAACAGGTCACCTCTTAGTGTAAATGGCATCTAAAAAGCAGTATTCCCATTTTCAAGTGTTTGTTTTGTGTTAGAGTAAACTACTTTTTGCAGGGAAAGAGGCAGATGAGCAGAGGGTGGGAAAGCCCAGCGTTTGATATCTTAGCAAGTGAGGCTGTAGAAGGCTCCCACTCAGGTCTTGTCCCTCTGACTGACAGACTCTGTCCTCATGCACTATGAATCTATACAGTCGGTCTTCCTGTGATTCAACATTTAATTAACTGATGAAAGACAACAGCATTGTTACAAGAGCTCTGGTTAATGAGTCTACCTCTTCATTTTAACAGCCAGGATGTGTGTTAAAGGTAGATATAAGCATCCATGTCAAGGGACACCTGTTTGTAATTTCCTCCATCCTTTGGAAATCATAAGAATACCTGGACAGGGTACTCCTATCAGAAAGAATCACTGCTTGGAGGCTGATGGGAATAATTTACTATTGTGACAAGGACTTCATGAAAATGTTCTGCAAGCTGCAAGTGGTCAACAAACCATCTTTTCAGTTTATTGCTCTGATTCTGGCCTGAAAATTCAATTCAAAGAAAGAATGATTTGTAGGAAACATGGAACATGAGTAAAATATTTTGTCTTCTTATTACTAACAGGTCTTGGAGTAATCATAATTCTTCTCGCCACGATGGTAACCTCAATTACTGGGTTGTCAACTTCTGCAATAGCAACTAATGGGTTTGTCCGTGGAGGTAAAAATCTTAGGGTTACTAACGCTTTCAAGCGCCAGAAGGTATTTATGTATTATTTTCGTATGAGACAAACCAGAGGGACCATAAACCAAAGGGCACATCTAATGGAACTGCAAGGTAACAACTCTGGCCACCTCTCATCACAATTTAAGGCGTGTTTGAGCTATCACTTCTAATAAAGCATGGATTTCAGTTCAGTCTGAGAAGTACATTTCAGATGTTCCTGCCAACTACTGAGCAAGGGATGGTTCTGGCTTTTCATGGAGTTCTTTCACCTTTCAGCTGGTCTTTCCTATTCAGAGCATTCCAGGTTGGACATTCTTCAACAAACTGAGCATGAGACATCTCTTCCTGTCATTTTGAAGACCGATGCAGATCAGTGGATATCTTCAGTTTAATGCCTTCTTTATAACAATCCTTACATTTCAGCTCCCCTTTGGAAGACGGGTAAATAACTTGGCTGTAAAGTCCATGTCAGGTATTTTGTGAAACAAAGTTCTGGTGCATTTCAGAGCCTTTAAGTTGTAACTGGTGTGGTCTAAGCCCTGTGGAAAATGGAAAGTTCTTACTACATCACTAAAGCAGAACAGGTACTGGAATACATTTGCACATACTTTCTTTTTCGGATCTTTCAGGTCTTGGAATCATAGTTATTGCTCTGAGTGTAGTAGTAACAACATTGACATGTATCTCCATGTCTGCCATTTGCACTAATGGAGTAGTAAGAGGAGGTAAGTGAATAAGATCTCATGAAAAATACAAAGATCTGCAAAATTGAATTAGAAAAGTAAATGGAATTGGGATAACTGTGTTATAAGCAAAGAAATAACGTATAATTGCAGTGATTTCTCTCAGTGGATCAACAGCAAATTGAAATGTGTATAGAATTAACGCAAAAACCATTAAAGGTTCACTGCATCACTATTATGCAGGAACTTTAACAATGTACCAGAGAATGTGCCTTTCATGTTAACATTGGGATAGATTCACGTAAGTTAGATCCTTTTTGGAAGTTAAGTTCTCTCTCTGTTGTTTTACTATATCATGCATCATGAAAAATTATAACAAGGTTCAATTTTGCATGCTAACATGCACTAAGAAGATTTCTGGAATAAAATGGCATATTGCAAAGTCTGAATGCAGAGCCAGTATAAAGCACATTGCTTTTTTGCAGTGTCCCCTATTAATGTAGGGCAAAGACTGATTATATTTGTGGGATTAAGAGCACAGATTTCTCCAGTAACAGTAATGTAGGCGAAAATAAAGCAAAAGCTGAGTGTTTAGTTGTGCTGAAATAACAAGCATTTCTGTCTGCAGGTGGAGCATACTATCTTATCTCAAGAAGTCTGGGCCCAGAGTTTGGAGGATCTATAGGACTTATCTTTGCCTTTGCAAATGCAGTGGCAGTTGCCATGTATGTAGTTGGATTTGCTGAAACAGTTGTAGAACTTCTTAAGGTAAATAAAGATGTTTCACGTATATGATGAAGTTAGTTCAGTTTTGTTTTGTGTGGCTTTTCTTTTTTGGGGGGTTGGTGGTGGTGGTGTTTGTTTTACATAATGTATTTGCATAAGTAATGATATGTTTTAGTTAAGGTTTGAGGGGCATCTTTAGCAGGGAAGAAGCTGGTCTGTCTAAACGTGCCACAAAGTGCTTCTGCATTATTCTATCTTTTGAATACATTTCATACATTTCGTGACAAGAATCTCAAAATCAGAATAGGAACAGACATCCCATTAGACAGCCAAGTAACCCCAACTGCAAAAAACCAGCTGGAACATGACATACAAACACTTGGTCTCACAAATCTTTGAAACTTTGACAGCTCACTGCTTTCTATTTCACCTTGTTAATTGATCCAGTTGGGCAAAGAGTGGTTCTCATAACATTTCTCACCCCTTCCAGGAGAGCGATACGCTGATGGTAGATGAGTCCAACGACATCAGAATCATAGGGACCATCACTGTGGTGTGTCTTCTCGGCATCTCTGTTGCTGGCATGGAATGGGAAGCAAAGGTAAGCTTTTAAAGGAATTTAAAAGCAAGCAGTATATTAACTTGCTGTACAGCATTAGTGTGTGAGGAATGCTCTTCAACAGATGGAATTTTCAAAAGCACTCAGTTTCAGTTGATGCTTAATCTTTCTAAAAGCAGTAGCAGTTTAATCATTACATTCAATGAAAGCACAATTACTCTAAACTCTTCCTTGAACATACATTTAAAAGCAAAGAGGAAGTTTGGGT
Organism: Nicator chloris; assembly: GCA_013400495.1. Lineage (NCBI taxonomy): Eukaryota > Metazoa > Chordata > Aves > Passeriformes > Pycnonotidae > Nicator > Nicator chloris. Next base: position 41,585 of record WAAE01004598.1, read on the forward strand.
TTTGCAGACAACTTGTTTATATTCATTTTTATAATTCCTGGCATCATTTAGAGCCTTGGCTATATGCCCCTTTTGCCCTTATTTTTGATGCAGCTTGATAGTAGCAAAAACAGTATATGGTTTTATCACTGTACTCTCTCAAGCCCTACTCAGCAGAAGAGCTCTATTTGTTACCCATTCCTTAATCTCTAATGATTTCTGCTACTCCTTCACCTGTAAAAAAGGTCAGAATGCAAACTCAAATGGAAATACTTTAGAGAGTAGAATATAGCATTCAAAATCGGGTCCAGAAATCAGGTTCAACAGCACCCTTGTTTTTGCTGTGATGGGAGACTGAGACAACTTGTAAAAGACATCAGAAAACAATTTAATATTATAACCTTTGAAGTGACAAC
>WAAE01004600.1:0-12802 GCA_013400495.1 Nicator chloris
TTTTCTTTTAACGACCTAAAACCCAGGGTCTGGGTTAAACCAGTTAGAAAGTGAAAGCAGCAGTCTTAGATCCAAGAGTGAGAATCTGAAACTGCAAACCTGCCTGGAGTCCTGGGGGCTCCTAGTGATTCCCTGTCCCTGAGAGAGGGAGCAGAAGTCAGAGCCATAGACTAGAACTGGGGGCTGTAGTCACCTGAAAAGACAGAAAAAGGTTAGACACCATTTGGCCAGTCACGGTGAAAAGGCCAATCTCAAAACTCTCATATGAGCTTAGTGCCAAAGGATGAAGCCCCTTAAGCACTTGCTCATGCTTTAAATACGTTTAAAATCTGCAATATGAACCCACATAACCCGTTTATTTCAACTACATCAAGTCAAATGAACTGTTTACAGTGCATTCAATTTAAAACATAATCCTTACTTCAATTGTATTTATTTTTATGCTGCAAAACTGTGTAATTACTGCTTCATTTTTAAATCGTTAATTGTCATATTTCTCTTCATCTTTTTCTAGCAAAAAAAGGGTGAATTGTGGTGTTACATTTTAGTTAAATGGTATGCTCTGGCTCACTCCTCAAAGATGTACGGTTCATTCCAAGCCTGTAACACTCCCCTAATGTATCATGTATCTGTAATCTCATTGGCCCAAGTTTTCTTCCACATCCACTTTGAATCTCCCTGTTAAGCTGTGTGAAAGAGGCCATAGCCCTCTCTTAGCCTGGCTCTCCCTCCCTCCTTCTTCCCCCCTTCTCCCCCCCCTTCTCCCGCAGAAACCATGCTGCCCTCCAGGGTCAGACTCCCAATAAATCCTCATCTAATTAACATCCTCAGAAGCTGTGTGGAGTCTCCTTGTTTGCCTGCTGCTGCCAGCGAACATACAACATAAGGGGCCCCCCGGGGACCCCCCCAGGGAGGAAACCCATGAGCGCAATGCAACAAAAACTCATGGGTTGCAATAGACAGTTTAAGAAGTGAAGGAAAGAAAAAACCACAAGTGATGCAAAGGAAATCATTCACCCCCTCTGATGCCGTCAGTCTCTGAGCAACAGTCACTCTGGAAGCCAAAAATATCCTTCTTCCTCTATTGCCAAGCATGAGGGCCTGTTCAGTCTCGAGAAGAGACAACTGAGAGGGGACCTCATTAATGTATATAAGTATCTGAAGGGAGGGTGTCAAGAGAATGGAGCCAGGCTCTTCTCAGTGGTGCCAAGCAATAGGATGAGAGATAATGGGCAGAAACTGATGCACGGGAAGTTCCACCTAAATATAAGGAAGAATTTTGGTACTGTGCGGGTGACCAAGCACTGGCACAGATTTCCCAGAGAGGTTGTGGTGTCTGCCTCACTGGAGATATCAAGAACTGTCTGGACACAATCCTGAGCCATGTGCTCTGGTATGACCCTGCTTGAGCAGAGAGGTGGGACCAGATGACTCACAGTGGTCCCTTCCAACCTTAACCATCCTGTAATATGGTATGGAATTGTCCTTTGGTCAATTTAGGTCCACTGTCCCAGCCTACTTGCTAGGGGGGCAGAGTGAAAAATAGAAAGTCCTGTTGCTGTGAAAGCACTGTGAAAGCACTGTTCAGCTGCAGCTGAAACACTGGTGAGTTAATAACACTATTTTAGTCACAAATTTAAAATGCAGCACCATACAGGCTGCTATGAAAAACATTAACTCCATCCCCTCCAGACCCAATAAAACAGGATATTTTATAGCATAATAGTACATGCACTGTAGTATATTTGGTAAAGGTAATTAATGTTGAAAGAGATGTTACTGTTATGGTCAGCATTAATTTTTCAATGGAAAGTTAGAGGAAGCTCCGGTTTTCTGTGAGAACTGTTGTGCTAGAGAAATAATGAAATGAGAGTTAATAATTTGAAACCATAAAATAATGTTTCATGTACTTAAATTGGCCATTTTGAAGTGATGACAATGAGCACCAGATATGAGCCAATATAGGCCATACTTCTATCAGACAGTAATTATTTCTGATAATTCCTGAATGAAATTCAATCTGACTTGTTATTCTTTAGGGTCAGAGAGCTTCCCAGCATCCATGGCTGTCCTGTGCAGGCCTGATGCAATAACTGCAGGAGCAAGTCAGAGTCCCAGAACCTATGTCTTGGTCCTAAAGAAAGCAGAGGAGTCCTTTCTCTGTTGAATGAACCTGATACAGGTTACTATCCTTGATGGACACTTAAATAAGGGAATTTTTATGCTCAGCAGGATCATTTTAATGAAGAAGCATCTATTAGAATATGCAACAACTCAACAGTCTAGCTATGGGGAATGTGGAAAAAAATCTGTCAGAGTTCAGGGCACTCCTCTGACTGCCCTGGAGGGTTTGAGATCCTGGCAGGGGGTCAGGGACCCCCATGCACAGACCCCTGAGAGACAGCAGGGGGTCAGAGACCCCCCTGCACAGAGCCCCAGAGAGACACTGTCCTGGATCTCAATCCATGGAAAAGCTTTCAGCTTGTGAAATGAATTACNGTGTAGAAAGATCTTCGCAGGGCACAGAAAGAATTTGTAGATAAGAAATAATAAACAACAAGAAAGAAAACTTGGGACGGTGGCTTTTGACTCTTCTTTTGCTTCACCACGGGGCATTCAGGGAAAAAAGACTCTTATCGGTCATATCTTGGGAAACAAAACCTAAGAAAAATCAAGATAAATATCAACAGAAAAGTGGATATAGAGATGGGGCTGTGGGGAGGAGGGTAGGAGAGAACATATGGTGAACAGAAGTCGGAAAGAAAGCAAAATGGTCACAACTATAGGCCGAAGCATGCAGGAGTGAATGACCAGCCAGCCTGCTATCTACTGCAAACAATTTCCAATAAGGAAGTACACAAATGATCATCAGTAAGCACTGTGTCCCATATAACCCTCTTACTCAGTCCCCTGGTGGATGAGGCATCTCCCTGAGTGTGATGCCTCTCAGAGCTTTCAAGCTCTCAATTTTGAGATACTTAGAGGGCCATCAACGAAAGCTGATGATGGGGCCTGGACTGATACCCACACTCCTTAAGGCTCAACCATCTGCTTGTTGAGAGATGCAAAGGCATCCTACATGAATATTTCACTGAACTCAAGGGGAATTTTTAACAGGTACCTTTGAACATATACATATGCATATATACATCTGTGTCTGTGCAAGCACGCATGTGAATTGATTTAAAATGCTATAGCAAATGTAGCATGAATGTTGCCATCTTAGATTCATAACTGTTACTGTAGTGCTTATAGTAAATTCTATTGAATCATTCTGTAAATATTAAATTAGTCAATGATTAAGTACTGCTAAATCCTTTAGACATAAACTGTTGATCAAGTCTGAGTCTAAGTGTGGCAAGGGGGTCCACTCTGAACCTCATGACCCAATGGGACAGTATCTCTTACTGTTTTTGCACCCTTACCTCTTTTGCACCCTTACCCCTTTTGCATCCTTACCCCTTTGTGTCCCCGGTCTCTGTGTAAATCACTGAATATTGAGTCTAATCATATTTTCCTTTGTAGTAAGTAATAGAGTGAACCTTGCCATTGAACTTTGTTGCGCTTTTGCAAATTTATATTAAACTTGCTTTTGCCAATACCTTAGCTGGTGATTCTTTAAGTGACCTAAACCACTCATTCGTGACAAATTGGCATAGTCAGTAGAATAGCAAGTGATATCACTGATTACTTACAAAAGCATGGAATAAGTCCAAGTCCCAAATTCTCAGAAGAATGGGCTCATGATAAATGTCATGATTGGAAAGTCATGGGGGAACAGCTAAAGGTGGCCAGGGACCATACAAATGATGGAAAAGACAAAGGAGTTATTTGCAAAATATTAGGCACCAGTCTAGAAGCCGCGTGTCAGGATAGAAAAAAACATAACAGAGAGAAACGAGATCTGAGAGAGGAAAAAGAAGGCAGGAAAGCAGCTGAATTATTACTGTCCTTGCAAACTGAGTAGCTGCAAAAACAGTTACAGGAAGAAAGGGAGGAAAAACAAAAGATGGAAGAAAAAGTTAAGATTATACTTATGCAGTCTCCAAACCCTCCTGACACTGTACAGATCAGAAAACTAATTGCCTCCCTTGAAGAGTGGGATGGAAACATATGGGGTGACCCCTATGATGACGAAACAGGGAAAATAATACTTTATTTCCTTCAAATTTCCCTGCGTATGAAACCAGACCCAGTATTAAAAAAACAGGAAACTACTGGACCTCGAGGTGGACCAGGAGACCACACCCGATAAACAACCCCATTTGATCTAATTCAGATGGCTAGTTTGCAAGAACGTTATGGCCCTAAGCTAGGCAGGACTGAAATTGGCAAGCGGAATCCTGTTAATGCATACATAATGATGGCCCATTGTGGGAACACTGACAAACACCTAGCATCTTAAACAGAATTAGAACAAGAGAATATTGACCCCAGAGGCTCTGCTAATCTGTGTGTTTGCTGAATGGTTCTGTGTAGATGCTGAATGAGAGATATCAGGCAGAAGCCATGGGAAATTGAGTCAAATAAATCTCTCACACTTTCCTGAGAAGTGTGAGGAGGAATTTAAAAACAATCCTTGAAGGTGAAAATAGTCCTTGCAGATGATGTTTTTTAACTTGTTGTTTACTTGTAAAAATGTTCAAGGGGTGTTGCTCTGAGTGCCCAATCATGTTTCTTCTCTCGCAATCGTCTATAAAAGAATATGTTTGTCTAATAAAGACAGAGAGATTTTGCCTTCTGAGATGGAGACTGTGTTGTTACTTTTCCCTGCCATCCCAAATCCTGTAACGACAGTTCTGTGTGAAATAATTTTGGTGGAAAATCGCCATATGAGTATATCGCTTATTGTGATTGAAAACAGTCACGTGGAATGCTTGAGATGTTTTTTGTGTTACAAAATTAGCAGAGGCTCTGGGGACAATCAGAAGGTGGTTGTTTATCTGTAGCAAAGTTAAAAGGGTGCTCACATGGGAAAGGGACAAAGGAGGAGAAAAAACAACACCTGCAGAGCTAAAAAATATAACACTGCATTAGTGTGTCTTTTTCCCCATCACTGACATATTTATTCTTTACATTTAGGTTTTTCTTTGCATTTGATCTCATCCCCAACAGCCCATATATTTTAAATTTCAATCTGTCCTTATTGATGTTTAATGAAATTTCTAATAGATACAGGTGCACAAAGTTCAATATTAACACAACAGGATGCTGAGAAGCTGGGTGTATGTCCTGGTTCCAGTCAGGACAGGGTTAATTTTTGCAGTAGCCAAGAGGGGCATGGCTAGGACCCGGAGGTTATTCTATACCACCTCATGGCAGAGGGAGCAGTTAGGTAGTACCAGTTCTGCATGGTGAGTAATTGCGTATGAATTGTTTGGCTATCTCGTACACTTTGTTATTGATATTGTTGCTGTTACTGTTTGTCTTCTTATTTGATTTCTGTTTCCAGTAAATTGTTCTTATCTCAGCCCATGATCTTTAACTTTTGTGCCTCCAATTCGCCTCTCTATCCCGCTGAAGGGGAAGAGGAGGAGGAGGGGAAGGGGGAGTGAGCAAGCAGTGCATGGTTTGAAGTGTTTCAGTGGGAACACTAAATTTTGGAATACCATTCCAAAACCATGACAGTGTACAATCCTGATGGCAAAGAGTTAAAATCACTGTAGTGAACATAGCAAGTGTTATGTGCCAAACTACCAATGTTAATTTGGGGTTCCCAGACAAGAAGCACATGTGGTCTACTTGCTCTGCAGTTAAAGATCACAATGAAAACCTTTTGGGTTTTAATTTTTTGAACAGATGGATCCAGCATATGCTGGATGACAGCGTGTGGTATTTTGGTTCAAACATCAACCCTAACCTTGATAGAAATCGGGAAGGTATAGTGCATGTACTCTGCACAGCACCTGCACTCTCTGATGCATAGATTACTAATGTATCACACTGGATCCTTGACTATCAGACTACATTATCTCCAAATTGCTCTACTAGAAGAATGCAGAATGGGTCATTATTGGGACCAAGCATTGGGGTATTGGTTATGGCAAAGCTAATCTTGTTACTGCTTTGCCAACTGTCAGGAAGAAGGATGGACTTTGTCCTAAGTGGGAACCCCAGGAGGACAGATACGCTTCTCTGGTAGGCATATAACAGGAGAGCTGTAGTAGGAAAGAACATAGCCTTACTTTCTCCAGATACTGATGTAGGAACCAAACACTTCTCCAACGGTGTGCTACTGTGCCTTGGGCAGTCACGTAAGCCCAATTTTAAGCAGTGCAATAGAGAATGTTACAAGAACCTATTGCAAGGATGTTGTTAAGTGGCAATCCATCTCTGTAAGAATAATCGCAGCACACAGATTTCCACATGCATGCACACACACACACACGCCTCCTTTCATGCATATAAGAGAACCAAATTTGAGTGTTTACAAACCAAAACCTGTTGGAAACAAATGAGTATCTGTGTCTTTTAATATCATGACTCAAGTCTGACATACTGGAAACAGTAAAGAAGGGTTTTTTCTCTATAAAGCAGAAGAAAGCATTGGGGTGAATGGCTGGTAATTGCAAGTTATGAGCTGAATGCCGGAAAAGCTCTGGAATGACAAGCAAATTTTTTTTTGTTTGTGTTTCATGGGGATGGGGGATTTGTTATTCGGAGGGTAGCAGTCAGTAAATAGCTGGTAATAATTATAACTTAACCTGTCTCTCCCATAAGTATCCAGAGTACTTTTTGATTCAGTAGTTGCTCTGTAAAAGGCAAAGGAACAACCTATATAATTAAAATTATAGCTTACCAAAGATACTCTATGGGATTTCAATGTGAAACAAAAGCTGCAGTCACCTTGAGACTTATGCTTCCAGATGCTCTAGGTTCCCAGTGCTTGCAGTGAAGAACAAAACTAGAACAATGCACCCAGACTTCTGCTGGAAATCAAGAAACTTATCTCAATGCTATTCACCCTGATCCCAACCTCAGCAACAGAAAAGATGAAATAATGAAATGAAATTTAAGGCAACCTTCATCACAATCTTTTTAACAGAAAACTATTTTGCTGGGTGTGGTAGGGAAAGATGAAGGGAGACAAAAATGCCTTTGACTTTTTGAGAATAACAGAAATAAGGTTCATTTTACATCTTCTACTATTATCTCCAGCAGGAAGATTAGCCTTCGGGCCATTTCCCTCTCTCTGTTGTGAAAGAGACAAGAAGTCTGAAATGAATGTCCTCTTTTTCATGTCAGTACTGGACTACTGTATGGCTATCATCACAGAACATGTGCTAAAGCTCTAGACTGCAGCTAAGGTTCTAATTGGTTCATACTCTCTATGAAATAAGTATGGAGCAATGCATACAGTATGTAATGACCAATACACTGTAATATTTGTAGTACTTTGAAACTCAGGTGAAAACAATGGTCTAATCCAGCATGAAAGCCTCTACTTTCCTACCACTTTCTATTCATAGCTGTACGTTTTTGACCTGAGATGAAACTTCAGCCCCATTGAGCCAGAAAGGGTTGGCTAAACCTTGTCGCAATCAGAAACCATTCATGTTTTTGAAATGGGCATAAACTGAATAGATAGGTTCAAATCATCACGCTACTTGAAAGAAATTATAAGGTGAAGAAAGAAGAGATACAGACAGAGTACAAGAACTGTAATGAACAGGGCCGAAGCCTTTATTCAGAGATGCAGCTCTTTATTAGAAAAGCAAGGCAGGGAGGGGACCCATCTGGGTTTAAGCCTGTGCCACTCGAAGGAGGAGGCTGTGATGATCCTGTCTGCGGTGTGCAATGCAGTCAGGGTCAGACCTTCCAGGCCTCACAGGCAACTCCAGGAAGTCAATGAAAGGCTCGAAAAATCCAGGTGTAGCCGCCGGAGGAGGACTCTGCAACTCATGGCTAGAATTAATTCTGCATTTATAGAGTCACCTTACTTGTGCCGTCACGATGGTAGTCTTTAGATGGCTCGTTTGATGTCCAGGGACAGTAAAAACAACATTTTCTCTCGAAGTGGTGGTACTTTGGCTACAGATAGCTTTCATTTACATATTCTCGGCAGTTGTTCCAACCAGGTGCTTGAAACCTCCTCTCTAAGGCGGCCGCTGACCCAGGGTCCCTTGCGCCCCCCCTTTTGTAGCTGACGGCTGCGGCGGGGTATGCAGAAGACCCTCAAAGGAGACAGGGACTAGACCGCAGCGGGGCGGCTGGCGCTGCTCTTGCCCCCTCTGAGCCGCCCCCTCGGGTGGCCACTGGTCTCCGCCGGCACCCTCCGGCAGCCGCGGAGTGGCCGGCAGCAGCGGTGAAGCTCCAGGGTGGGGCGAGCCGCGGCCACCATTCACGCGGCCACGGAGCGCAGCGCGCAGCTGTTCCCGCAGCGGCGGCCGCGTTCGCCGCCGCCTCTCCTCTCGGAGGGGCTTCGCCACGCGGCCCGACCCGGCCCGCCGCCTCTGTGCGGCCCGCCCGGCCCGGCTCGGCTCCCCGCAACCCCCCCCAACGGGCTAACAACTAACAATGGGTACAACTGTTAACAGGAACTTCTTAATTAACAATGGAAGGTATTTATAACATTTAAATTTTCATTTATCACAAGAACTACCTAAATGTTTTCACCCTTTATTTTTTCTCTTGACTTTATCTTATGATAAATGCACAACATTGAAAAAAGACAAGGGAAAAGCAATATTGGCTCTGTCTATGGTCAGACAATTCTTTATCTTCAAAACTTTTCCCTTCCTGCAAAAATCAGCCACTGGGAGCTGTCTTTCACATATGCTAGTACGTTTAACCCCAGCCAGCAACCAAGCCCTATGCAGCCGCTCGCTCACTCCCCCACCAGCAGGACCAGGGAGAGAATTGGAAAGGTAAAAGGAAGAGATCTCATGGGTTGAGACAAAGTTTAATAGGCAAAGCAAAAGCTGCACATGCAATCAAAGCAAAACAAGGAATTAATTCATTGCTTCTCATGGGAAGGCAGGTGTTCAGCCATCTGCAGGAGAGGAGGGCCCCATCATACATAAGAATTACTTGAGAAGACAAATGCCATCACTCCAAACATGCCACTCTTCCTCCTCCTTTCTCCCCACTTTATATACTGAGCATGATGTCTCATGGTCTGGAATATCCCTTTGGTCAGCTGGGGTCACCTGTCCCAGCTGTCTCTCCTCCCAATCTCCCCCACACCCCCAGCCTCCTTGCCAGCATGGCTGTACAAGGAGGAGAAAAGGTCTTGGCTCTCTGCAAGCCCTGCTCAGCAATAATAAAAACATCTCTATTTTATCAACCCTGTGTTCAGCACAAATCCAAAACACAGCCACACACCAGCAACTGGGAAGAAAATTAACTCTACCCCAGCCAAAACCAATTCAGCTAGTAACTCTACTATGAATATTCTGTGCAAACTAAAGATGAGTGTGGTAGTTTGGGAAGGAAGTGATTTTTTCAAGAAAGTTATAGCAAACCAAATCAGATCTTAGGTTTGAATACTGACATTTGGTATAGTTATTATAATGATGACACGCCCCTGGAAACACACAGGGAAAGCACCCCCACACCCGAGCAGCCATTTCTGTATAAGGAAAGAGTTTTGGTTTACCCTTAGACATATTAGGAAGTTCAGCTAGAACTTTCCATGTTCTTCTCATGGCAATTGGCTCAGTGCCAGGACAGGAGCACCTGTTAGACCTTCTAGCTGTTCCTTGAAACTAGTACCTGCTTCTATTGGCAGTTTGTTTTGCTGCCTTTCACCGCATGGATGTTTGCTTCACGGGCTGTTTGGTCTTTCCTCAGGAAAAGGTTCTTTTTCTTCCCCTTTTGGATTCTCTTTTTGGTTTTGGGTTTTTTCCCATCTTGGAGAGACTGCAGTTGGTGGGTTTGAGCTGCCTTGGGGCAAGTTCTGCAGATGACCCTGCTCCAGTGAGCTGGTAAATGCCAGCTGCCCGCTCTAGGAGAGAAAACCAGAGGAGCAGAGTTTCTCTCTTTTGTGGCAGCTTTGGGTTTGCAACTGTATCCACTTGCAGGAAACTGTATTTTGCAATTAGAAACAGTTTTGAAGTTGTTATAAACACACATTATATTATTGGCTTTTCACAGATATTAAGATGAATGCTATATGTATAATGTTGGAATAACTTTGCTGTACGGATATAGTTTTGATTTCTGCTATTAACAAAACTTAGAAATGGTAGTGGGATAGCTGATATATAGCTATGCTTGTAATTGAACTGTCTGCTTGGTTGAGATAACATCCAGTGAACATATGATGAGGACCTTGCTGCTGACATGGTTACCTACCAGCACCTGCTGTCTGTGGAAAGTATGGACCAAAGCCCAAATTGGAGGTGATAATGAAGGAGGACCAAAACCACAGCCAAGAACCACGCATGCTCTAAAAAGGCAGACCCAAGGAGGGGCCATGCAAAATAGTTCCTGGAATATGTAAACTAGTTTGTGGAAAAGTTTGAATATGCATAATGGTTTATGAATATGCAACAGGCTGATGTAATGGAAAAGGTATTTAAGGAGTGTCTCCTAGGATAGTAGGGGTGCTCTTGGCTGATGGCCAAGCACCCGGCCATTAACCCTTTGCTTTATTATTTCTGTCTCCTATTGTCTTTTATTAAACTGTTTAAATTTTACAAGAAAGTGAACCTCGTTTTTCACAAAGTGAAGTTTGCAAACTCTGCCAGTAGCAAGGGAAAAAAAAGAAAAGCGAGTGAGGTCCTGGGGATGGGACACTGTGTGGGTGCCGACAGACCGATTACCCCACCACCACCTCCCCCTAGCCGCATTGAAAATACAGATAGCTCTGCAACCTATTGCACCCTATTTCCTTCTCTAAAGAATATAAATTCCTACTGATTTTTTCTTTTTTTTTTTTTATTTTAATAAATTCCACATTTTATCCATATTCAAAGTAACCCTTATAACTAGTTGTCTTGGTTTTGGAGACAAATTTCAGGAGGAAACGCCCTGGAATGAGCATTTCCTCTAGAGGGAATGGGCTTCAATAACTCCCTTTTCTTCTGCCAATGAGAGAAAGGGATACTAGAGGATGAAAGTGAAGAAAAAAGTAAAACTGTTCATTAACAAAGCAAGATACCCACAAAGCACAGGAAAAAAAGAAAATTGACTCTTATACCCCACCCCCACCCCGTTGCATGGCCAAGAGGCAAAGATGGTGACCGCCCTTCTTTGTCTCTGGGAAGGGGGGGAGAAATGAGTTCAAGAAGCAGCTGGGAACCTGTTGGATTTCTGGTGTGGATCTTCTCCTTGCAGCAGGCAAAGTTGGTGGAGTTTAAACCCCCAGAAGCTTCTTGCCTAAATTGGCAAAAAATTAATCCAGCAAAAAGGCAATGAAGTAACAATCCATGAAGCCGCCAACCACGCCGGAGAGAGATGGAACAGATCCTGCGCCTGCGCCTGGGGTTTCCAGGCTCAACTTAAAGATACCTCAGACATTTCTGGGCATAAAGCAGATGATTAAGGAAGAAAGTATCATCATAAAATCACCCCAAAACAGTAGTAAATAGTAGAGTATTGTCTGTCAATACACCTGTACTTAAGTATTTTACATACCTAAATTTACTGGTTGGAACTCAATAAACTACTAGATCAGATCTGCTCAAGTGATCTCTGACTCTTCTCCTGCCACACTACAAGAATGCACAAAGCATGAGCAACAAACAGGAGGAGTGGGAAGCCATTGTACAGCTGGATGTACAACTATGATGCAATTGTAATAATGGAATCATAGTGGGATGATTCATGCAACTGGAGTGCTGCAGTGGATGGCTATAAACTCTTCAAAAGGGATAGCAAGGAAGGAGGGTTACAGGGCTGCTCTCTATATAAAGGAATGGATTGACTGCACAGAGCTGTCTTTGAAAAACAGTGATGAACAGGTTGAGAGCTGTTGTGCTTTTACGTTTGCTAATTTGTGATGGTTTTAGTGTTTGCTTTTTGGTGAGATAATGATTAGGAGAAAATAAAAAGTGAAGCAGGCTTAAACGTTACAAAAATAGTTTATTTATACACACTAAAAAATGAAGGAAAAAAGAAAGAAAAAAATTTGAAACTTTAAAACATTTCTTTTTTCTCTACAATCTATTCAATTTTTTACAAATAAAATCTTTTTATTACTTTGGGAGAGGAGCTTTTCTTGAGTTTTATGGAGACACTTGCAATAAGAAAAAAAGAGGGTTTTTGTGCTTTTTATGTTACACATTTGTAGTTGTCTAGAAACTCTGTAGACTGTGAAATTTTACTTAGTAGTAGCTTTTTTTGGCTACTTATAGGCTTTTTAGCTGGTTTGGGGTACTATTTTAAAATGCTTATTTAATATACAATAAAAATTCTCAGTCTACAACTTTGACTAGAATTAGCATTTCTCTAAACAACTACTAGAAAATAGTTTATTTTCTATGGTTTTGTAAGAGAAGTTTAGCTACTTAATATCTACTTTTTAATCTTTTTTTCTAACAGCTTTTTAATTCTTTTATTTATGCTGTCTCTATTTTTAATAAGTGTCTGTTTATGGAGGGAGGAAGGAAGGGGTTAATATCTTGTTTAGGTTTGCTCTCTTTTTTTTCTTCTTTAGCTGTAGCTCATAGTGTTGAAATTATAGAGCTGTGATAGTGTCGGGGGAGAAAGAGGTTTTCTTTTTTTGGGCTAGGGGAACAGCTTGGCCTCTCTTTTTGCTGGCTATTATGGGGCTTGGACACAGCCTGGTCCCCGCTTTTACTGGCCACTACGGAGCTCAGGACACAGCCTGGTCCTATATATAGTATAGCAAGCAAAC
>WAAE01004601.1:0-18237 GCA_013400495.1 Nicator chloris
TTCCAGGACTTTGCAAAAAAGCTTGCCTCATTATTTCAATTTGCTGCTTTTCCTCGATTGATCAAACAGTCTTTTGTTCCCATTTCTCTTGCTATTTTTTTTTAATTTATTTTTAAGCAGTTCTCTTTTCCTTGCTGTCACCTACCATTAGCTCATGAGTCAGGATTCACATTACTATCATGCAGTTTGCAAATGTGTTCAAGCTGGTGTAGCACAAGAGAAGAAAATGAGCAGTCTCATTTTTCCTAGAATTTCAGCGTTGACGCCTGTGCTTGGCTCTCAGTCCCTCGGGATGCTAAACCCTTAGCAGATGCTAAGCTTACCGTAAAAAACGGAATGAATGCTTTGTCCCAGCACAACAGAACACAACTGTGGATGCATTAGCCCTGTGCTGTGATGAGGAGGTGGTCTAATCACCCAAACAGAATGTGAGAATTGGGTGCCAAAAAAAGCAACAACTAGGAATGCTCAGTAAATATTTAAGTGTTTTCTTGGATGAAAGTCAAAGAACTCTACAGGTGGAACTCTACAGTGGAAATCTGTATGAGTAACCACGGAGAATGAAAAAATGAGCATTTTCAAAGTGTCTGTCACAACATTGTGTGGAAGTGTTGCCCGGGTTTTGTTCTTTCAGTATTCAGTAAACAAGCAGGATTTTTTTTCTTACTGTCCTTTTTTTAACTTCTCAGTAGACACAATTCATAAGTAGACTAATTATGTCATTATAGTGTGATTTTAGTAAATCAGTACAAAATCCTCTATTTATTATTGTGGATATAATTCATTTTAAGATGCTATCTAGCTGGACTGCAATGCAAAAGAATGGGTAGGGATAAGAAAATAACAAACCTCCCTACTCCTCAAAAAGGTTTGAACAAGAAAGGTCTTTTATTGATCAGGCTGGTCTTTTCTTCCCCCACTGCTTTGCTTTCTTGAAAAATGCAGTATGAGAAACCTGAATTGCACACATTAACTGAAAGACGTTTCTACATATTCCACTCTGTGAAAGAAATCAAGTCCACATGCCCAACTAGGAAATCATAAGGATTTCCTCTACCCAAACACTAACTGGCAATATGCTGTGATAGGGAGAATTATTGCTTTGCATTTTCAAGCCATTCAGGATAAATATGAAATAACAACTAAAGAGGATTAGATTTTCAGATTAGATTGGTAATATTGTTCAAATAAAGAATTTCACTACATCTCTTTATTATGGCAAATTCTTTTACACAGAAGCCTAGGAGAGTACTCCTTTGTATTGGAAACTGAAGTTTAATCAGTGTGTGACAAGAATTTAGTCATCTTCTGTATTTAATAGGACAGGTTTCATCCTAAGTGACAGAAGAGGGATGGAGAGGCTTGCAGGAGGCAGGTGCCAGGAAGGACAGGGGGATAAATTGTTCTCTCACCCCGGGGGTTTTCTGCATACATACTAGAAACAGAAATCACTCAAGAAGACCTGGCAAAACAAGACACCCTTATGTAGCCAAGAGAAACACTTCTCACTCTTCAATTTATTACAAAATAGTATAGCTTCAAGACACAAAATTTATGGTGTGACCAAGGAGGCAGCAGAAGAGTTAATTGCCACCCTCTCTGGGCCTTGTCATAGTCCATCAGATGGAGAATTTCACTTGGAGACCTGTTCAGGTAGGAGACTAAGAGGAAGTTCTTAGTAAAGCTGGAAGGTGAACCCCACTGTCCTGAGCTTCAGCATTTCAGTACAGAGGCATTTACCTTCAATGAAATAGATTTGTAGCCTAAGCTAAGTTCTGAAGAAGAAACAAACTTCTGATGTTTTCCCATGGCTCCAGTCACGAGACCACTGAGATTTACTTTAATGCTTTATGATGTCTTTATCTCATTGTGCATGTTTTATCTCTAATTGCATTTGTGAACTGCTTTATGCATCCCAAAGTGCTTGAAAGACTGGAGATACCAATAAAACATAAGAGAACAAACCAGGAGAAATAATTACTGAAATATTGGATACAAAAACTTAAAAAATCGATATAGAGAAACTGTTGAAATAGAAGATGTAAAGATGCATCCCCTGTACATTTTTAGGCTGAATCATCAGAGGCTGGGTAAATTAGGGAAACTACAAAAAAATTTGGCTTGATTCATCATATTAGAACTAATATCACAGAATTTATCAATTCATTGCTGCAATACAGACACAGGTTTAATGACAATAAAGCTAGGAATAGTGACTCATATATTTGGCCTGCTAAACTACATAAAATGAGAGGAATATCACTTCACTAAACAGGCTGAGAGCTGCTGAGAACTAGGAGATGAGAAATATGGAACTAAGAGGGCTGGGAGAAAATACCACTAAGGGAGGCAAGAAAGGATGGATTTAGTCCTGTATGTAATGAAGACTGACCTGACATTTGAGGTAATAAAAAATGACAGCATGAAGTACTGCACATATTCATTTTTTTTCAGCCTGCAACATTATCCTCATGACTTTTGCCATATTATGTTTACAAAGTAAGGTCAAGCATGTCTGAGAACATGCAGGAGAGAAAACCTGGGAACATCAGGCTGTGCTGACAGTGGGAGCAGGCTCTAGTGCTCTGCCCTCCAGGATTACATTGAGCCAATCTCTTACTGCAATGGTGCTATTGGAGAGGTGGCCTTCTAGGTACAGATAAAAGAGGAAGCCTGGATCTTAAATCCTCTAAGATTTTCTCAGCAGGATGTAGCCATACTGTAGCAAATTTTCCCTCTTGCTTGGATCCATGTAATTGACTGAAGCAAATGTAAGCCACCTGATAAATATTTTCTCCCTCTGCCTCAAAGTTTAGACTCCCACTCCACCTTCAGTTGCTCCAAAATGCACATTCCACCTCCCTGACATTTCTTTGAGGATCAGCACTGTAGGTGAAATTGTGAAATATTGATTTATAGCAAAGCTACAAAAACCTATGCCAGCCCTAAATATAAACAAACTAGTTTTGGGAAGGGGCATGGAGGGGCAGACAGGAGCAGCAGGAGGGAAGTGACTGCCAGGAACAGGCTCTAGGATCCCCCAGTCCTCACAATCCACTGCTTTAGCCCACACACCGTGTATGGACCAGCAGCAAGAGTCAAGGAAAAGTGTCATGCAAATGCCTGACAGTCCAAATTGTGATTCTGCTGAACCATATCTCCAGATATAACATGTGAAAGGTTAATTTTCTTTCAAAAAAGGAAATATGAGTAAAATATTTTTCATTCAAAATGTGAGGCTAGATTCTCCCAATGTGTCTTTTTTAGTTGATGAATTTTACTTTAATATATCTTAATTTAAATCTAAGTGGAAATACTGTAGTATTATATAGACATTCCTTAAACTAATAATCATGACTCGTTATATGCATAAAGCAAAAAGACAAGTGTTTTCTTTAAAAGCTAACAAAGGTGACTCATTACAAGAGTAAATTAAGAGCTACTTTTCTAAAGACTTCATCCTGGAAGGTGTTTAGCACCTTTAATTCTTTGACAAGCATCAAAGAGAAAACTAACATCTTCCCAGTGGATTAACTGTCTTACAACATTGCTCTAAAACCAGCAAAAATGCTTTCTGATAAGCCTGAACCAATATACCCAGTTTTAGTGTGATCACTGTTTCATCTTGTCTCTGCTTACCACAAATCTCTACAATTTGAGACTTTCAAGAGGGAATTTGCATTGACATCACCAGGACAATTACAAACCTTCAGGACAGAGCAGCAGTGTAATGAAATAAATGGTGGATCCTTTATCAGAGAAAGCAGATGCCTTACAGCTAGGCTTCTTAGAAGAAAGATTATAGGTCTTAAAATGGAAGTGGAAGATATTTTCAGGTCAAGAGGCCACTACCAACTCCTCAAAGAAGAATTTTAGAAAAGTAAAAGAGAAGCATTTTTCAAGATGAACAGGAACTCCACAATCCATGCCTCCCCTGAGGAGCTTACAGTGGTGAAATGCCACAGATGTCTCTAAACTTTGAGATTGAGGGAAGATTTGAGATTTAACTGCAGATTTTAAGGCCTCTGCAGAGTCTGTGTACAAAATGCCTTTCAGTGCTGAAGCATTCCATAGTCACTTCTGCTCAGGCACTGAGAATTGCAGGAGGCAAAAGGCAAAGGAGAATCAAACCCAGTGTCTGCCATTAAACAGAAGACCCTATTTCTTGAGATATTCAAAACTCACATTGACAAAGCCCTGCCTTGGCATAGTTAGTTGGGTCTGTTTGAGCTGAAGCAAGGTGAACAACATAACCTCCACTGGCACATCCCTACCTAAATTACTCCATTGTAATTTAATTACCATTAAATTATCATTACCATGGTAATTTAATTAAGCATCTGCATTTTAGCATGTATGTTATTAATGCAGATTCATTTCCAGCAGTCTGCTTTTTCAAAAGACTTATATCAGGACTAGAATGGATAAAATACAATAAGTCTTTTAATTTTTTTTTCCCATTAGATGCATACCATGTGTTCTGATTCCCTCACAAAAACAGGTTTCCCAGGTTTTGCCTCAGAGCAAAAGTAACAGTTAGAGAGAAAGCATTTCTGGTGAGAGCCAGAAGTTGTGGAAAAGCAGAATTAAATTCAGTCATTTTTCTGTGGGTTAAACCAGTGCCTGATAAATATTCTCAACCCTGACTGAGGGAAGGAAAGCAGAGTGTCAGGGCAACAGAGACATCCAAGTGGTTAATTATAACTTTCTTCCTCTGATTGATTAAAAAAAAAGTGTTTAGTTTGACTGGAAACAATACCACTGACAAAAATGATACAGCAGTTGCCACATATATAAAAAATCCTGTTCTAAGGCCATATTTAAGCACTTAGTTTAGGAAGAAGGAAAGGAAAACCTCTGTATAAACAATATTAATGGTTTCTTCTGTTTCATTCCTAAAGTGATTCCAGTAACAGTGTCTTCAGTGCTAAGCTACCTGCAAAAGCTTTGCACCGACCTCAGACATCATCCAGCTTTATGAATCTGCCTGTATTAAACTGAAAAATCTTGTTCAATTTTCACTGCTATGTCAGAAATACTTCTCAATAAAATAAAAGGTCAAATTATCACTTTTCGCATGTCAATGACATTATATGAAAGGTGCTGTAGATATGCTCAAATAGACTCAGTCAGAGGAAAAACAGGTCCCTGAGAATGTTGCAACTCATCGACAAATTAATTGTGGTCTTTTAAGCTTGATTGTGTCTAGATTTTTCCAGAAATTACTGTCTTAAATACACTAAATCTTGCTTTGCAGGAAATCTTGCAGCTTTGTCAGACACTGATACTTATTTTGGCCTGAATTTGAAACCAGAATTTTTCAATTCCTTTAAATAACAGCTGACTGATTACAAGCCTAGAATTTTACCTCTTATTTATAGAGACTACACTCTCTCAAAGAGCAAAACAAAATTGCAAAGGTTAGTAACATAAATATCAAGGAAACTTCCTCTTGGAAGATCTATACATTTCAAGTCTGAATTGTTTTGCTGCAAACACCTAATGCATAAAGTTTGTGCTAATGTGTAGGTTGGCAAACGACCAACAACATTGAATTTGTGACAACTAAAACCATAATCTAAAGATTGCAGTGATGGCTGGTCTTATCTCTCTCTGGAAGACTGCAAATTCTGCTTGGTGAAATTTTCAGAGGTAGGCACTAGCACCAGGGAGTACAACAATCTTGCAGACATCAACTGGTATCGCTTGAAAAGAGAAAAAGACAAGTTAAACTGGAGAGATCCTTTCAACTGGGTAACTTGGTAGGACAGATAGTACTTTTCATTTCTGCTTGCTATTCTGACCAGAATAATATTGCTCTTTTTGTTATATATTATACAATACAAGCTTGTGAACAGATCAAATGAGACAGAGGAGTTAAATGGAGACAAATATGCAGGTAGGCTTCAAAGGATATTGCTAAGGGATCTTATTTCACTGGCTAATTTTTTGACATTATTCTTGGTTCAGATAAAAATTAACTGCTAGATTAGTGAGGTGGCTGTTTCACAAAATAAACAAAGAAAAACAAAAAGCAACCAAAACCACCCCAAACCAAACAAAATAAACCTTGGTATCATTCCTGACCCTGAGAGACAATAAAGAAGGGAGTCTGAACAAGTATGAAACCTTCTCAAAAGCTTTAGCACAAAACCTGCTGATGAAATGGCTACTAATGACCTGAGCTGGAATAGAGTATAGTTTATCTCAGACTTTAGGACAAGCAAAGAGCCTCTAAAAGCAGAAGGGTGCAGGTTCTGATGTACGTTATGGTCTGTACTTCAAATAACTGGTGCCTTAAGATTTTTTTTTCGGTTAAATCATCTCTTCCAATGTCTCATTTAAGCAGTTATTTCGTATATAGGTTGGAGGAGCTCTATAAAATCACCCACTAGGAGAAGCTCAGAGTCAGATCAAAGAAAACCTTCCCATCTGAAGCACAATTCAATGTAGATACCTACAGAAAATCCTTTCTGATAGCAGATCATGTAAGGCCCTTTCCATCAGTAGCTTGAGGTCTCATTGCATTTGTGATTTTTGGCAGACTATAATCATGAATTGCTGGGTTTCTTTGTGCAGGATATTTGTTAGAGTTTGAACACCCTTAAAAATCTTAAGACAAGATGAGCTATCAAATAGTTCTTTGGAAGTGGTGCTTGCCCTGAATTTCCTGGATAGAAATAGGAGCTACACACTTAAACACAGTGATCTTCAGAAAGATCTGATTGATTACACCTACATTAACCAACAGAAGAGTTCACATGAAGGCAAATCTCCCACACTTTCATGAATTGTCACTCTTACACACAACTGCCTTGTATATGCTTGGAGAACTGTCAAGATCCAACAGAAGTACTGGGGGCAGACAATGCATTGATAGGTGTGCAGTTGCTTTGGACAAATATCTAAAGCTTGGGTGAATTTTCAAAGCACAAAAAAAAAGAATCATAATAATGAATCCCAGATATCCCTTCTCTAAACCCATGCTTGTAAACTTCAAATCCTGATCTTGCCACTTCCTCTGCACAGAAAATCCTCCTGGCCTGTTTTGTCACCCTCTGAAATTTGCACTACAGAGTGCTGGAGAGACTCTGTTCTTCATCCAGTGTGCCCAACCCCATGCTCACCATGGTCTCAGCATCCCTGGGGGCTGCAGTTCTCACACTCCTTGGCCTGGAACACATTTTCTTTGTGGGATTTATTTGCTAAAGATCCAAGGAATTATGGAACACGTGTAAACCAATATCACAGAGTGTTCTAAAAGCACATCCCTGGTTTTTCTTCAAAGCACCAGCACATCAATATATTTTCAGTAGCAAAATGCAACTACTTCTTTTAACATGGGCCAGTGGATTTCTTCAACTCCTCCTCATCAACTGAATGCACATAATTTAATACTGAACATTACACTGCTTTCACCATTCTCTCCTGCAATACCTCCTTTTCTTGATCCTCAAAAGAAAGCAAATCGTAGGTGTGTACCGACTATAATTTTTGATCTATCACTTAAAACAAGTAAAATTTTTCACTCCTGTAGCTCTTCTCCCACCCTTTAACCCATTTAGCCATGCTTTTACTCAAGATGGTACATGGGCTCTGGCAAATTGAAAAAGTGTACATACTGGTAAATGTACATCTGGCTTTGTATCCAAAAGGGATACAAAAGGAATACAAAAGGGATTACATCCTTCAGATGTAATCTCCTGGATTTAACTTTAGGGTTGTCACTCCTTTCACAATTAGCCCTATGTTGTTATTTTTCATCTCTAGAGACCTCTGTTATTAAAACAACAATATAAGTTTTACTAGTTAACTGTAATTAATTTCAGTGTGTATGAGTGAAATGCATTTGGAAATGTAATAAATTCTTAAATCATATGGAAAACCAAATAACCCTTGCACGAACACCAGAGGTTACAAACAGATATTAAGCATGCACACATTAAGCAGGAGATGACCAGAGATAATACTGCAATCTAATATATCAAACTACTAAGGCACAGCAAAGTAATACTGACCCCACAGAACAAGTGGTAATAGTTTAAAAAAAGGGAAAGTAAAAAAAAAAAATAGAAAATCAAAAGCCATGCTCAGTCTGAATTCCAGAAAATCTTTTAGCAATGCTGATCTTTGTTTTTCAATTGAATGGGTTTCCAGTGATTTCAGGATTCATAGACAAAATGGAATTGTTTTACCAATTTTACAAAATGGAATCTCCTGTTGACATAGAGAGCTTTGCTACCACTGTGAAGGGTTGAATGCACAAGCAGAAATCACTGTCTTGGCTTTTATCTTCTGTCATTTCCACAAGGCATGTCTGGCACATGGTCGATAATTTATCTTAGCTAAAATCAGATCTAGAGAAGGCAAAGGATTCCTGAGGTGTTCAAGTTTCACCCCTTCCTCAATAATTTCCTTTGATACTGAGAGAGTAAAGACTGTAGGATAATTGACAAGATTGTCCCTGACACATTGCTTTCCCAGCAAAGCTATCTCACCCTTCTAGCTCTTGCACTGAAATGCATAAGCTACTTTTTGAAGGATGAAGGGAGCTTACCAATCACCTATCCTAAATATATAGCAAAAATAAAGAATGCCATAAGCAACCTGGAATCAGAGTGGGAACTGCACAACTTTTTCTATAGGCATATATTTCCAGTTAGATATAATGGAAATAATGAACACAAATAGTCAAGGAAAGTTGTCACTCATGATAGATCAGAAACTCCTCAGAACAAGGAATTTCTTAAAACTCTTTAGAGGAAGCATAAACATTTATGGAAATGAAGACAAAACTTAAGCCTTCTTGAATGAGCAACAAACAGAAGGGAGTTTGGTTGCTTAGAAGAAGTGCTAAGTAAATATGGTGAATATTGCAGCCATTGATAATAAAATCACAAAGTAGGTAAAAGTTGTTGTGGTGCTGATGTTAACAATGCTCTACAGCTCCCTCAGAGACCAGCTTATCTTACTTAGTGCATGCTGATTTTGAGTGGAGGGTAACAAAACAGGATGTCAATGCTAAAGGAGTCTTGAAGTCTTGAACAGATTCTGCAATGCTATGAGCAAACATTATCCCACTGAAGTATAGTGATTTCCATCATGTGAACAGTTGATTCCTATGGGGTGCCAGCTTAATTTTCAGAAAGTGCAACTTCTTAAATACGATACATTTATTTGTGTTACCTTCATTGATCTTTTGTTATGTCCATAGTAGTGATACAGATCATTCAATAACACAAAAAATCTAATTCTATCTGGTTTTGCTATCACACATATTCACTCACTTATTTTTGGGGTTACAAAAATCACCTCCTCTCGCGAAGCCATCTGTCTTCCCTCATCAGCACAGGCTGACTGCCTTGCCTACTTTAATCTCTGGTCTTTCTTTACTGTTGCAAGTCATTAATCAGGTACTTCCATCATTGTAACCAATGGCGACCCTATCTATAATCATCTTCTACTGCTCTTTGAGAGCTTGCTATCCACCAGTGTCACTACTTCCTAGACAGGTTATAAAAATGTGCCATCCTAAATCCCACACATGCATTAATCACTTGACAAGCTTTTGCTGTTACAGTTTCCCGAATTCTAGTTGTAGCTATGCAATTTTTACTCAGAACAGTATTAATTGTAATTATAATACGACACTGCTCCAAAAAAAAAATCTGGGATAAAGCAAATTAAAAGATAAATAAGATTGGAATTCTATGACTGTTTTTCTCAGCAGTCCAAACACAATGAATATTCCCCTTGCTGCTCTTGCTGTGCAAGAGAAAAGGAGAGCGAACCAACATTTAATCTTGATAAATCAAGCTGGTAATAGATTCATAGATTTGAGGCTAGAAAGGATCATTAGTTCATCAAGTTTTCCTTCCTATCTAACATGCCAGACAATGTTACCTTTTACTATGTTACATTCAGTGAGCTGAAAAAGAAAAAAAAGATGATGTTAAACTAACTGATGTTTAACTAAAACTCATTTTTTACCAACAGTCACCTGGTCTTGAAGGAAAGTTGCTAGCTTTGCTAATAAACAAACAAAAAACCAACACAGTGAAAAATTAAATTTCAGCATGTGCCCCACAGTACTGCAGCCTGCTGTATGACTGCTGGGCTGTTTCCCTGCCCAGTTTCTAGAGCTGCACCTGCAGCAACTCTTCCCCCTGGACATCTCCTGCTCTGCAGCTACCCAGCCTGCCATTCCTCTCCCCCACCCCTCTCAGGTTCTCTCTGGCATTTATGCCCTCCTCTACCTCCACCCCAGAGATTTTCTGACCAAGAAATTTGTGTATAGAGGCTGGGACACTGCCTTGGCTGGTAAGGATGTTACAAAGAGCATTTCTCTTTGCTGCCTGATCATTTACTTGCTGCTGCCAAGATAGTTTTGATTGCACCTGACATGTTCCTTTCCAAAACTTTCTACTGTCAGAACAACATGAAATTCAATTATTTCGAAACAATAAGGGCTTATAGGACAGATCATCAAAAACCCTGCAAACAAACCTTGTCTGCAGACCCAAAATCTACAAAATCTGCAATTTCCTCTGGTAGTTTCCTCCAATAGCTAAAACTCTGTTATTGTGACTTATTTATTTATCCATATCTATTTGAATTAGAATGGAATTAACTCCCTGCTGTTCTTATTATTTGGAGGCTTTGCTCTCCTAGAATAAATATCAAACTTCAGCACTATTAGCATTTTTTTGTAGCTTTAAAAAAATTGCTTTGGGAAAAGAAGTCCCTTCACCACTCATAATGTTAGTATCTTCCTGTTCCCTTTTTTTTTTTCCCTCTGAGGAGAGGAAAGCTGAGGGGAAATGAAAAAAAAAATGAAAACAAACAAAAAAAAATTGAGCTCTGGTATTACTGTTTGAAACCAACTTCAGAGTTCCAGAAGAAAATATAGGGGATTATACTATATATAAATATATGCACACATAGAGACATGTATATGTATACACACTTCAAAAATTATTCTTATCATTCTTCTACAAAAAAATAAGTTCAGAAATCTTTTGCTTTTAGCTCTGAAATCCTGTGAAATTTCTACTGCCATTTGAGAGGGGTTGGTGGTGCATCTCTCTTTCATGCACTCCTCCTATCACTGCATCTCCTCTGGCTGCCCTCAACACACAACTCCCCAGCTATTTATCCTGGCTAGGAAGAGTATTCACAGCTCTGCTGCTTCTCATCTGTCTCTGTCTGTTATCCATCACCCTTAGAGCAGGCTGGGACCCCACTTACCATCCTCTCCCATCACATACATTTCGTTTCCATCTCCCCTTTCATATGGAACATCCACACTTTAACACTTTGCCAGCGTTCAGCTTGTTTTTAGAGCAGGGAGCACGGGTCTTGGAAAGCTGCTTTCATTGATTTATTAGGTGAATTTGAGGGAGTACCTAAATCCACTGATCTCACAATTTATGGGAAGTTGTGTATACAGTTGTCATCCCAGCACACAGCTAAAGGAAAGCTTTATGGTCCTGCTGGGAAGGTGACCTCTCTCCATGTGTTTTCCATAGCAGGAGCCACAGGTAAGGTAACAGAACTCAGTGTGGGCAGAGAGCTCCTTTCTGGGAGGACAGAGGACCCTGGCCTTCAGCACCCACAGGGCAGGTTGCCCCAGCTCTGCACTTTGCTTGCCCATTTAAATCCCAGGGTATCTAACAGCCATTGTCGCTGGAGACCTGCTCTGGACAGGCCCATCCAGGTTAAATAAATAAAGTCTGAATTCAACAAAATTTAATTCTGTTGTCTTCCAAAGTGAATGATGTTAAACCAATTTAAAATGGTTTTAATTCTTTTTGATGGTATTATTTCACAATCTTAATTCAGGTTAGTAATAAACTTTAAAATGGACAGGCTTACTTGTTCTCAAAGACCTATCCTCAGTATTGATTCACAGACAAGCCCTTATTACTTTACAGATAATTCTAATCCAGTGAAACATTAATAATGACACAACTGATACCAGTTGCTGAATCCAATTTTTCCAGGAAATGTTATTTTCTCGGAAGAGCTCAGATTTAGTCAGAATCAGTTTTTCTGATTAAATTAGCACAAGAGAAGATACTATATAAGAGTATTTCTAAATAATTAATCATCTTAAATAGGATGCCACATTCATAAAACATATAAGAACAACTCATTTCGACAAGTAATGGAAAAATATGCTATCATTATTACAAAAATATCATGTGAAAATATTGAACTAATATTGATTATTAAAACATATTTCAAAACGATGAGAAGGATTTATATTAACTACTACTGTTGCTGACTATCTTCCTACTGCTATGAAGGGATGCAGCATAAAAATAATGACTAGTGTGCAGCATTCAGCTTTAAATCCAGTTGTTGCCTTAGTCCTTGCTTTGCAGACTGAATGCCTGTGGGGTTTGAACCCAGAAAGCAATCAGCTGACAGTAATAAGTTGGCAAGAGCTAAAGTGCTTTCATTAGCTGAATAGCTGGACCAACATTTAACACCAGACAATAGTGTTGTGCCACGTGTTTATTAATTTATGTTTCAGTAATATATTAAAGACTTTTTCCATTTAATTTTGAGACATGCTCAACTCTCAGACTCAGGGGATATCAGGCTGGTGCTTGTACTCGTCTAGGAAAGAGAAGAAGATGAGGAAACCCGAGCTCAGGAGGTTCTGGAAAGGCCACTTATTCATTGCTACTGTGGGTCTGATGAAGCCATCCTCTGTGCTAAACAAGAGCTGGTCTTTGAGAGAAGAACAAATAAGGATCATTCTCACAAGAAACAGCAGTCACCCACTACCTGAACACAAGATTGAAACAGTATAAAAGAATTTAACATTTAAGTGATTTTTTTTCGCACTGACAACCAAACTGGATTTGTGAGATTACAAAACTTTGCAGAAAGATCAGAGCATTAAAAAACAAAACATAACTAAGCCCTGGTTCTCTTGAAGATCTCAACATTTCAAACTTTTATTTTTGTATCAAATTGCCAAGAACAAAAATAACATCTCAGGAACTTGTGGAAGAACCTAGCTTGTTAAAAGTCAGCCACTAATATGTGACATTTCAAAAAAGAACTAATTTAAAAATACTCCCTACATAGAATTATTTTCCATTTATTTCATAACATATACTACTGACATAAAATTTCAAGACATGATACAGTAATAGATGTCTAATGACATCAATAGTTGAAGTCCTCTATTATTGTATATAAAACTATTAGAGGAAGCTGCTCTGTAGAACAGAATAAAATATCTTTTTCTAATTTAGAGATCAAAATAAGTCATTTATGCAGAAACAAATTATATTTTCAAAAATCATGATAATGGAGATTTTTGAAAATACATACTATGAAGATCTCATTTTTAATGGGAAATAATTTGAGAAAATTTATCTAACCAAAGTACCTTGCAATGTCCTTTTCTGCCAAAATGAAAGTCCTGAATGAACACTTTTTAACTAATTTTAGGAAGGTTTGTGGAACTATTCATATATCAGCCTGGCTTTAGAAAGATAAAAAAGTTATTTCTCTGTGCACTCCATTTATATCATCATAGGATTTTATAGTATGAAATAGCCTAAAAAGAGGATACACCACTTTATATCAGTTGACTTTCTGGTCCTCAAGGGCAAATTTAATTGGTATAGAAACATAATTCCTATTAACGCTATTACTGTTTGTGTTTATGCCAAAGTGAAGTTGCCTGTGTGGAATTTATTAAAGTCATTGATATCAGAATGTTCATCTTAGAGGAATTGAAAGATATTAGATTTAGAGTAGACTTTATGGTAATTTATTAAGTGATTGAATAACTTGCATGTCTACTTATTTTGAATAACTGCATAAAATTTCACTCTAATTAATGGAATAAATTAGTCCTATGTTGTCTAAACAACCTTTATTTTTCTATTAACATTTTGTCTCATAATAATATATGCCTAATCATATTGCTGAGAAGTAGAGTTGAAAGTGTTTTAAAGGAGAGGAGCAACAGACAAGTCTGAATGATGATAAAAGGAAGCCCTCTGCATGGATGTAGTGCAGTGCATTTTTACAATAAAACACAAGGTACTCCAAGACCACCACTTCCCATGTGGATCTTGGAAAAGAAAAGGAGGAGATTTTTTTTAGATAGAAGCAACCTCAGCCATAAAGATCGTGAAATCATGTCTTGGAATATTTACTCCTCAACTTTAGAGGAGTATCAGCGTGAAGGTTATATCACCAGGAAAGCTGAAAATACTCATTTTTCAGGGAAATAAATCCTTTCCCTGTGGAAGGTGGGAGATGCTACAACATGGCAGGATCCAAGGCTGGATTATGAATTACAGCTACAAAAGATGGCATAATGTATGGAAATCTGAAAACGAAATAACAAAGTTTGGCCATCTTGAGAATAAAAGACAATCTTGGACCTAATCAGGGACCATTTGAAGTTGAATATCACAAAACAAGATAATCAAAGGACCCTTTTATTTCATTTGGGGTGGGGTTTTCATTTATTTTGAGGGGTTTTTTTGAGATTAAAAACTGTATCTTGGTGAGTTCAGATTTGCAATGGTTTCCAAAAGGGATTGCCTGTTCTGCTATTATTCTGACATTCATTAAAAAATTCCAATTTGGGATTAAAATTATTTTTTCCATCAATTCTTAAAATAATTTAGATCTTTTATGATTTAACTACAGAAATACCAGGGCATTGTATTTTAAGAACAAAAATTGCTTCTCTTGAAAGAGAAGTTCCACTAACCTCCTATTGATGACCACGTCATGTCATTCAACCCTGAGCAAACAGCTTCATGTCATTCCACGTTGCACATTTTTTTTCATTCTTTTTGCTTATGAAAAATGCATGGATTTTAAAACAAAACAAAAAAAAAACCAGTCCAAACCCACACCAGTGGTCAGGCTCCTTCACCTGTTAAACGTTTGAACTGCTGCTGTTCAAAAAAAAGCTGCACATTCCTGAAACAGAAAGACACACAAGCCCATTTTTAGTGAGAACGAGGAAGGACCATTTTATATGAAACACCAGCTTTTGTCTGAACACCTATTCCATCTGCAAATCAGAATAATTATCTTGTTCCTTTGCCCCATGTTAAGGGCTTTGAACTGTCTCAGTGTCTTGCTTGTCAACTTAACTGAGATCAGAACTAAAAGGTGCAGAAATGTGCATTAAAATGGTCTGCATCAAGAAAATTGCTTTTCTCTTCTCTTTAAACTAGTTCTGCAGTGAGCAGCACTGTCCTTGTCTCTACAGATTTAAAGATCTTTTAAATAAATACAAAAATAAAATTCCCATCTTTCATGTAGGATTTCTCTATGACCTGAATTTGTGAGGTTTTCCTGATCAACTTCTTTTGCATTTTGCTTTATGCAATTGTTTAGCACTTTCTTCTTAATTTTTAAAAATAATTACATTTAACATCTGAGCTTCATTTTCCTGTTTTTAATGACAAAAATAGAAAATTAATTTCATTTCATTCTCAAGTTATTTACATATTTATAATAATTTCCATTTCAAACTCAAAGAAGGAATCAAACTCTGAACACCTATTTTTTATTTCTAAGCAAGTTGTATTTTAAAATTATAATAATTGTCTACCACACACTCTTCAATCCATAAATATGATGCAGCATTTCCCTTCTGAATTTCAATTAAACATTGTGATAGAAAATAAAGAAAAAAGAACCCGTTTTCAGGAGGACACTAATTACTGGAAAATTAGAATATGAATATAGCAGCCTAGGAACTGGTGTTTTGGCATCATAGCAAGAACAGCAGCTAAGAATCAGAATGAATTACTGGCTTGAGATTAACCTGAAATGCAGAAACCTGCCATTTCCCCGAGCTGGTCAGGCTTGTTACATTATTTATTCCAGTGAAACCACAATGTCTGCTTTTGATTGTGAGCCAGAAAAGATCATAGAAATTGCCAAGCAGAAAACGTGCATTAAGTGCCCCTAGCAATAACTTCCCACTTGCACTTGAACTTGATTTACGTAGGCAGTAGAACTGGACCCAAAAATGCTGACTTTACATCACACAGGCCCAATGTAGAAAAGAAATATTGTCTCCAAACATCCAAACATACTGGGTTACACTGATAATTTACTTGAACATACAGTTTACAACCATATTGGTTAAGATTTCAATGCCTAAATAGACAGAGAAGAGAAAATTCCCTTCCCCTGGATTTCTCTTTCATGAGTGCTGCACAGAAGAAATCTCGGCTGCCCATACAGTAGGTGAACTAGACTTACTCAAAATGCCAAAAATCTTCCTTTTTGGTAAGACAGAAGTATTAGACAATCTGTCTTCAGTCACCACTAGTGCTGCATCAGTAGCTGGGGTTCTGAAGATCTTCCCCATTCTTCTATCAACAAATACTTAAGAACAACCAACCTGTTTTTTAGGTAGAATTTAAGGAGTTGTAGTAGCAATTTGCAAGATCTCCTAAACTAATTTCAAATTGCTATTTTGCAGCTTCAAAGCCATGCCTGTTGCTGGTACTTGAACCCATGCTGCTTTGACTCATGCTGCTCTTCAAAACGACTGACACTCATTACAAAAGGAGGTGTAACCTAAGTAGCTGGTACAGGAAAAACACAAACCCCTCACCATCTGACAGAAGCCAAGAGACCAGAAGTTTCTGGGTTGCTAACAATAGAGTTGCTATTGATTAGTGTTTACAGTAAAGACCTGGAGAGCACTGAGGTCTTTTTGTGATTGATAATCACCTTCTGTCTCAGGAGAAGTAGATCATCCGTAGTGGGATGAAGCTGCATTCAGCACAGGCCTCCAGACTGGGATTCTCAGCAAGCCAAAATTTATTTTGCCCCCTGACCCCAAAGGGCAGCTGACTTGGGACTGCACCCAAACAAAACAGCTTGAGATCTGGCTCTGTGAACGCTGCATTTCTGGGATTTTGGCTTCTCTCTAAAGACTTATCCAGTGCCTTCAGCATTAGGTCATAACCAGTGCCCCTGAGGGTTCAGATTTATCATTCAGAAGCATAGATTTCATTAGATAGTATACAGATATTCCACAGGATCTTAGTTAGAAGGCCATGCAATTAATGATGAGTTAGTTAATTAATGGTGGATGTTGCAGCAGGTGGCAGTTCTACTCCAGCTGGTTCAGCCACCTGCTATTGGCTCCACGTTAGCCTGGCTGCCCTGTACCTAGCACTTGAAAAATGTTATCTCAAGCTGCAATTAAAGATATGTCCTTTATCTGCAGTCCCTTTCTGGGAGAGAGGGGCATGACTCACCACTCCAAACTCCAAAATGCTTCTTTTTGCAGAAACACATTGTAAATTATGCATTAACACTTCAGTAAGGAAAAAATATCCTCTATCAGCCTGTTGCATTTATATCAATAAATGTGTCATTTTGACATTGGAGCTTCCTTTTACAAAAATACATATACATATTACGATGATATAATATGAAACTGTGTATATCTGGGACAAAGAGAACTGAAAAAAATCCTTTTCTGCCCAGCATATGAAGATATTAAGTAAAAAAAAACAAAGTGTAGTAGGCCTATATCATCAGCAATAGTCTGTCTTACTTGTCTGGTGGATGAATTTATGTATCAAAAATTAAGGGTAAAGAACACAGGTTCATTCATACATAGATACACCTCTTATAGGAAGCAATCTCTAAACTTACCTTGAAAATTATTGGCCTGAAAATTCTTCACTCGACCCATGGCATTCCCTTCCATCATGGACTGTGCATCACAATCAATGGGAAATTTCTATAAGTGCAAAAGGCTTGACCAGATCTCTAGACACAAAAGAAGGAGAGACAAACTCAGATTAACTCATTTTGTACGTATAAAGCAATCCTTCAAACAGTCACAATCAACTGGAGGAATGACATGTGAAACGATGAAAAAAAATGCAGCAAAATACCACTGATGAAACCCATCCTGTCTCATTAACTCTTCCTTCCAAAAATGCTATTTCAATGAAAATCCTGAACTAGGGTTGGAAAGGCCATCTCCATCCCTCATCAAATGGTGTGTGAATATTTAGTGAATTTTCACCTTTTCTTCTGACATGCTTAGATATAATTGAACATTTATCACTTCTCTTTGAAGTTTCTGGACTAGGAACTTAAGAAGTCCCAGTCAGACACCCACCACATGTTTAGGATTAGTTTGTGCTGGTTCATCATGAAAATAATATAATAAAAGACTAGTTAAAGCAGTTACAGATTGGGTGG
>WAAE01004602.1:2130-48771 GCA_013400495.1 Nicator chloris
GAGTAGGAGAGCACACCAGCAATGCCATGGCAGGCCAAGGTGAGTGGGCCAACAGCAGCTGCAACACCAAGGCTGTTGACAGGCAGGGCCAGCCTGGGAGCCAGGGGAAAAGGATCCCTGGGCTTGGCTCCAGATTTGGGAGGAGACAAGGGCAGAGAAGGGGAGGAGCTGAGGAGGATGAGAGGGTTGTATAAGCCTGGCAAATGAAGGGAAGGAGCAATGGAAGAGCTGCAGAGACACAAACTGCAGCTTGCTGTGCTTCTTTGCCTGAGTGCTGCACGTAAATCACCACAGCTTGGGAAAGAGACACTTTTGCCCTTAATTTCCCACAGCAGAATTGCATGGACAATGGCCTGTGGTTTAGAGCAGGAGTACCCTCCTTTGTCTGCAGCATTCAATTGCTGTATGTCACTGGCCACCCTGGCATGAGGTTTCCACAAGTGTCCTCGTTGAAGTTGAAGCCCAGAATAGCAATATAACTCACCAGCAGCAAGGGCACGGAGCCTGCCAGAGGACATTTCTCTGGCTGATGTGGCCAGCACGGACTGTGCTGCACCTGCATTTCACTGCACCTTTTGCAGGAGGAATGATGCAGTTTGGCACTTCCCTGGTCACCCACTCTGGCTGTGACTGGATTGGCTCCTGACCCAAGCGCACACATGCTTCCTGTAGGAGCCCTGTTCCAGAGTGATTCTGTTTTGGGACGAATCTTGTGGGAAAAAGGCTGCAGAGAGCAGGGTACTAGTGAAATTCCCCAGGGCCTGCACAGCCTCATCCTGTGATGTAGGAGCATTCTCTCGATGGTTAGATGATATACTTCAGGAGACGGGGGTTGCTCATGGAACACATGCTTTATTTTCAGGGGTCGTGGGTGCCAGGGTTTGCTATCAGCTGCCAGCCCAGCTGCTGGCGTGGTTCCAAGAGCGCGAATTTCTTGTTACAGTTTATTTTATCCTATTCTGTGTTGAATATTCTATTTACAGTGACTAACCGGTGTGAGACACAAATCCTATAGAATTTACATACAGCTTATGAGAACTACTACATTAGAATAAGGCACTACCTTCTTATGCTAATTTCTATAATCCCTTCTTCCTGCTATCCCGGCAGACCCCTTTTCTGCCTGGTCACTGGTATTGCTCAATATCCTGTCCCCTGGACTGGCATCCCTTCCCATATCAAAAGTGACTGTCATTTCTACCTCACCCACTGGCCCAATGTTCTCCGAACCTACTGCTAAACAATCATATTTATAAGGTTTCCCTGTATCGCCTTCCCCAACACAGTGGGAAGAGCAGCCTAAAGAAAGCTGCAGGGAGCCTTCCCACAAGGGCAGGTACTGACAGGACAAGGGGCAATGGCTTTACATTGACAGAGGGTAGTCTTAGATGGGATCATAAGAAGGAATTCTTGACTGTGAGGGCACTGGAGTGTGTTACCCAGAGCAGGTGTGGGTGTCCCATCCCTCCAAGAGTTCAATGACAGGCTGTGAACTGGGCTCTGAGTAACTGGGCGTAGTGCAAGGTGTTCTCCCCATAGGAACCAGATGATCCTTAAGATCCCTTCCAATCCAAACCATTCTGTGATTCTAAGATCTGTGGAGTACATTGAGTAAAACTCTGCCTACTTCAGCAGCACTGATAATCTCCACCTGTCATTCATTAATGTTAATTAGCATAAAAGAGTGTGAATATACTGTCACATGCAGAGTTCCACGTTTGGTCTTCAACAATAAGTGAAAATTACACCAGGAATTTAGTAATAGTTACAACAGACACATCTACACCATAATGTCAAATTGATACAAACAATCACCTTATCAAATACATGCAGTAGTGCCTTCTGAGTAATGCAGCTAGTACTCATGGGGAGACAGCAAGTACCGTATACAAAGTATAAATATATATCTAAAAATATAAAAAGTGCTGTCACAGAGTATTCTCTCTTGGGGTATCTGTGGCAGACTTAGCTGGCAAGGCATTGAATTCTTTGTTGCGAGCTCCTACATCAGCAGGAGGCAGAGTAGGGGCAGGACTAGGAGCATGAGGATTCCTTACTTCTGCCACAGACAGCTTATGAAATTCAGTAAAGGTTGTATTTGAAGAACAGAGGATGGAAAAAGACGCACCTGATAGCTCTCTTTTCCTATATATTGCACTTCTTGCATATAGAAAAAAGAATTCTAAATCTTTATTTTGAAGAAAAAAAAACATACTGGACAAATTCCTTCCATTTTGTACCTGGACTGGGTGTTCTGACTCACAGCAAAGGCAGGATAGGGGTGAAGATGGGATAGGCCAGACAGCATGTCTCATCTGATCATTCTGAGTTGGATTAAGTCTGGATTTAAGCCACCTTTTCTCCTCTCTACATACTTAGGGCCACTGCAGGCACCTCCAGCTGAAATTAATCTACAACAGCCTGTAAGGCTTAACAAAATTCTGGCTGTGTCTTGTTCCAAATTCATTCTTTGCAACTTGAAGTAATGTGGAAGGCATGAAGACTAGTGTCTCAGCCTGACTATTCTGGAGATTTTCACAAAGCCCTCTGGAGTATTTACTATCCTGGCCTTCAGTTACAAGAATATTTTAACCCAATCTCTAGATAACCAGAATCCTAAAGTCATCTTACAGGTTTATGTTTTTGAAGTAATAAGATTTTTAAGATAACCTGGATCTTTTAAATTCATTGACTGTTTGTTATTAATGCTGTTCCCTCAGAGTCCTATCATTTGTATTTCTTGATTTTCACCCAAGGATGTAATGTAAACAGAGTTTTAACAGAGAGAAGGCACATTTCCACATACACATAGTTGTAGATGATGGTAAAAGCCCACAACATTTTTGCTTCCTACAGTGTCCTCTGCATTTTTTGATGTCTGTCTGGGGAGAGATCTGTTCTATAAATTGCTCATATCCATCTTGAAAGTGCCAGACCTCCCGGTTTGAGATCACAACACTTAATCCCCTAAATTCTGTGTAATAAAGTTACCCACATTCCTCCGTGGTACATTTCAGGCTTTTGTGAGGTTGTGAGTGTTGGGATTTGAGTAATTGTCAACTGTGCCTAATGCTTAATAAAGGAATGGTTTAGATGACCCATACATGCATCCAGAACATACCAGAGTTGTGCACACTTGATTCCTATCATGTGCTGAGACAGGACTTTTTATTTGAAAAGCCATTTCTGGTAATGAAAGCAAACCCTGCCCCTCTGACATTTCTGCCAGTGTGTAGCAGTAGGATGTGCAGCACTAAAGCCCAAAGGGAGACAACCTGTCTTGTTCCTATTTTTTCTCACCTTGGTGGATCAGACTTCCAGTCTAGCATCCCTGCCTGCCCTTATCCCTGCACACAGAGGGGAGCTGTTGCTAAGCAGCTGTGGACCATGCACCACAGCCTGGTTTGAAAATGAAGAATTAACCAGATTAGTTTTGATGAAGACATGGCACAGCTGAAGAACAGGCAGGAGAAAGGAAAAAAAAAGTTAAATAAAAGGCAGCTGTGTTTGCACTAGAGAACAGAGATTGTCCAAACAGAAGAGGGAATTTTGCAAGCAAAGAGGAAATTATGTGTGTGGTGTAAATGGAAGAAATACCTGGAGAATGAGGTGTTCTTCAGGGCAGGTGCTGTCTCTATGCTTATATGTCACACTGCAAAGCTCCAGTCCAGAAAGGACAATATCATAATAGAACCAAGTGAACAAAAAGTGCTGCCACAAAACCTCTCACCTCAGCCTCTCACTGTCCTGGCAAACACAGCCTCACAGCCACCTTTAGTGGGAGATAAAGAACATGGAGGGAAAAGGGCTGGAAATTAACAGTTCAATTTTTTGTCCTGGGAAATTTTTACCTCCATTGACTCCTTAAGCCAAGCTGGTTTGAGTGACCTCAAGGCAGCCACTTCAGGTAACTGTGTAGTGACAGAGGACTCACCAAATAGCTTTTGTAACCTTAACAATGACACTCAGCATTCATGCATAGCTCTTGGAGAATTTTTCTTCCAACAAGATGTTCTGTGCTAATTAAGCATGGCCAAATCCCATTCTTTTGTATTGCCTGAATTCCCAGGCCTGAGAATCTGAATCATAGCATTCCATGAAAAGGCACGTTGGCTATTTGGCTTGTTATCTTACATTATTATTCTAGAGATATGAATCAAAATTTATGCCAAGCAAAATCTATGCAAATTTTTCTGACTGCATTAATGTTTTGACCTTAATTCACTGCAATAGTATTTATTCCCATCTATTGTCACAGCGACATGCTAGATTGACTACATGGAGTCTGACATGAGTTCGACTAAGAGGACTAACTTTATTACATCACTGACTCCATTATATAATATAGCAAACAGACCAATGTGATTGGTAAGCAAGGTCAACACCTCTCCAATCACATTGGTCAAGACAGGTGTCCATCAAGAGAACTCCACCCCCATGAAAGAATGTAAACATCTATATTGTTTACAGGAAAAGTGTGAGAAAAGAATTTCTCAAAGACAAACATCAGAAGGCAGAAAAGCATGGCAACAATCTATGCCCACTTTTCATGAATATTTCAGAAATCCGTTTCACAGGCTGAAGTAGTCTCAGGAAAAAAAAGCATTCAAATATTGAAGAACATTGTCAAAAACCCCCCTGTACTGTAAATGTAATTCCACTGGTTACAGCCCCACCAGTCATATAGCTTATGTGTACCCCACTGAACTTTTGGTCTAGTTCTGACAAATCAATATACACGAGAATTCAAATATTGTGTGTTTAGACTGGAAAATTTACAGGCCAAGAACTGTTTGTTGCAATTAAAATGCGAGCGAATCTGAACAAACTTATCACTGTCTCCTGGTGCTCAGAGCGCTGAAACAAAAGCTGAGAGAAATAAGTAAGGGTGATTGCTTTGCACCAGTGCAGCTTTGCTTGTAGTTGGTATCAGTCAATCATTTGTTCTGTTTCTTCCCTGCTTTTAGAGGTCTGCAATAGATTTCTAGAAATCTTAATTCACAAATATATCTTCAGACAACTCTCAGATACTACCTAGAGTGTTAAATAATGCAAAATATATCAATCTCATAGGCTTATTTGGTGACAGAGTCCAACTGGATGGATTTCTTACATAATTCATACCTCTGAAATACTTCTTTAAAAAATAAGTGGTTGTTTCAATAAATATGGATTTTCAACATGTAAGACAACATTTTCAACAACTCTAGAGAGGTGCTTCAAATTTAGGGACCCTTGTTCTGGTTTTGGTTTTGGCTAGGAATGCAGCTGACATATCCATGGATGCGGTATCATTCCTGCTTTGCTACCATGCTATCGATCAAGCAAAAGAATACTCATTTTCTGTATTTGAAGTTCATATTTTCAAATTCTTTATTCATTTCAGTAAGACTTTGCTGTCACTGATCTGAGAGAAATATCAGGGAGAGTTATAGAAAAGAAAGGATGCCTGATCTTAATGATCCTTAATGAGAGAAAACCTGAATGTCAGCAGAGCAAATCTGCCATCTCAGAGAATGAGTTCAGACTGCCATCTGGGGGATTAGGGCTGAGAAATTCAGCATGTATAATGGATCTAATGGGATACCTTCCAGCAGCCAGAGCATTCCCTGCAAAAATCTTATCCAGTTAAATTTTTACTTAGTTCTTCAGTTCACAAATTATTTGCAAACCTGGCCTCATTTCTGAGTACTTGCAGAATTGTTTGTCTGAATAATTTTTGACATAGAATTTTTTCTCTAACGTCTCTTCAATTTGTTTCTTATCTGTGATGAGTTACTTGACATGGGAATTTTTGCTCAACTTTGATTGGGTGGGTTTTTTCCTTTGGTTTCTTTTTAAAGATGGAACTAAATTATGCTGAATAGCAAAGAGCGGTTAATAAACAAAAAACCCATGCTCTCATAATTAATATGGTCATATAGGTCATATCACCTGTCTTTGATGGTCACCAGCAAAAAGAGGACCAGTCTCTGCCCAGGTATTCATAAGAAGTTGGGGAAATGCTTCCCTAAAGTTTGTGTGTGGCTTTGTGCAAAAGTTTTATGACCAATGTAGCAACAACTATCTAACGTAACAGCTGGCTAGAGAGAGAATTGCCACCCACAAAGGGTTGCAGGGAAATCTACGCTGGAGTGCAAAGCAGCAAGGGGGCCAGAGCTGCCCAACCACAGGGGTGTGCAAGACAGCTTGACAGGGCTGGTTTTCTGTGGTTGTGATAAAAATGGAATTCCCTATCAACTATCAGCCTAAAAGGTGACTCTACTTAAAGATCTGTAAGAGCTGAATATAGTTATTTTCTGCAGTAACTTTCACATGAACTGAACAGTACATGAAAATTCTTGTGATTGCAGATCCACTCTACACAGAGGTAAGTAGAGGTAAGTGACAGAGTAAAAAGCAGATCCTGTACAAATACTTTTATATAGTGCCTTTTCACATTCTTGTCTGAAATAAATGTTCAGCAGTCATTAGAGAAGTTTTTGTACACACGGAGAGAAATCCCCGTTTCATCTGTGCCGGAGAAAGCTGCAGAGCCAGGCATTATGTTTGGTTTTTGTCCATAGCTTAAGAACAGAAGACCTCAGCACTGCATCTCAGCAATTTTTTGAGAACCACAAAATTGTTGTTTGCAAGCCACGCTGCCCTTTCCAGTTGAGGAAAGTTGTAGTACCTGAAACCTTTGGACAAAATCGCAGCTTGTGAACTAGTGTTCTTTCCCCTGCACATTCAATTTATTATTTCACACATTCAGGAGCAGGAAAAGAGAGGAGATCACAAGTAAAACTAAGGGAAGTAAATCCCAGAGATATACACAGCTACACAAGGTTGTCTGTAATTTGTCTTCCGTGTTTTTGCATCAATCTCTAAATTATTTCCTTTTTTTCATATGGCAGAAAAACCCCATAGAAGGGAACAACAGAATTTCTCACCCTCAGAAGAGGTTTCATTCCTACCAGTTATTCAGATAGCAAGAGGCTTATCCACACATGCAGAGAAAGTTACAAATCTGGAGCTCCTGGAAAACTGTGAAAGGATTTCATGGAAGAAAATTAAATACCAAAAATTGAAATGGAAGAGAAGGATTGGGAATTAGATGAAATCTGGAGATTTAATTTCCTTTCATGAAATAATGGATATTTTAGGAAGGAGAAGGTTTTTCTAGTCCTCTTGCCTCTTTAATCCACAGCAGTGATTGTTCATGGCCAGAGCAGAAATGCAATTGACCTACTACCTACTATTTTAAATACTGTAGATGTGGTCAGTGTGACTGGACTTGCAAATTGGATCAAGCCTTCAGGCATAATATTTCTGCTGAAGTGCTTTCTCTATCACCTTCCCACCTGACCAAAGTAATGAATGTTATCAAAATCAGAGTGCCATTTATTAAGGTGTACTTAAAGATCTGGGAATGTGTTTTTTCTCAAACGCTAAGCAAACAGTAATTTGTCTTTTGAATCCACAATTATAATAATGGGGAATTAATGTCAGTTAAGATATTACTCATCTGTTCATTTCTGCAAGATTTTACTAACTTTTCTTATTTCTATGTGTAACTCCAGAGAAGCAGAGTGATCAGAGCCATTCTCTCATTGTTAGAAGACATAAGGAAAGGGAACATCCATAAATGCCTCTGAGATGATGCACTGCCTGCACAAAGCAAGCAGCTGTGTAC
Organism: Nicator chloris; assembly: GCA_013400495.1. Taxonomy (NCBI): domain Eukaryota; kingdom Metazoa; phylum Chordata; class Aves; order Passeriformes; family Pycnonotidae; genus Nicator; species Nicator chloris. Next base: position 9,806 of record WAAE01004602.1, read on the forward strand.
TGCTGAGCTGAATGACATGGTTAGGGGTCCAGATCTCAGCTATAACTATGAAAGTGGCATAATCTGTGCCTCCTGAGAGGAATAAACAATGTCTAGATAAAGAAGGAGGACAGAGCAGCTGTTAGCTTTAAGCTCTATGTAATTTATTTACCTTCATAGTGCCATGGGCTCATTAGATTGGCCAGTGTCACAATCACCAAGTGTGCCAGTGGGCTAACAGTTAATCCCATTAGCATTAGCTGCTTAGTTTCTAAAACTGGAACCGAAATACTGGATGACAGTCTTGCTCAGCTTCGTTATTTTAGCTAGACTTCTCCTTCAGATCTGAAAAACTACACAGCATGAAAAATAAATTCTCAAAAGAAATTAAGTTGGCAGGGAAAGAGTTTCTCTTCAGCCGTTCAAAGTGCCTGCACAGAACAGCGTGTGTTTACCATGCAGAACAAGAGTGCAATTACAGTACTTACATAAATGGCTTTCTAAATTGGCATTTTAAACAAACATTTCAAGAGGATCCTGCTTGAATACCTCTATTATACTAATTTCAAACCATAAAAAAATATTAACTCGCTTTTTATGCTACTGTACTTGTATAGGTTTCAGGAAGAAAAACTTTTGTTTCCTGTGTTTTTATTTATGCTCTCACCCTTTCAAGGGTCAATCAGAGTATTACAATCATAAAGTGGAAGCAAATTGAGTTGCTAACATGGTCCCTTCTTCACAAGCTTGTGTCAGAAATGGTATAAATTCTTTTTATGCATCATCCACACGGTTCTAGGGAGAAGAGATCCTGAGTTCTGTAGCGCAGAGATTAGCCTTACTACCTTAGCCTCTACACTGTTTTTCACAGGTTGAGAAAGATAACATGGCTTTGAATTGTAGTTTGGAGGGGATTTTTTTTAACAAATGCATCTGCAATTCACTCAGTAGCAGTCAGACTTTGTGTGCAGGAGCTAGAGCCAATGAGGGAGGGGCTACAAAAAACCACCCCAAAAGACCTTTTGTTCCCTGGCACGGCCAGTTTTGGTTTAAAATGTGGTGTTGGGGAGAAGATTCCAAGCTGTGCATCTATGTCCAGTCCTTTCATGTTCCTGAGGGCTGATTAAAACCAGAGTGTGTGTGACGGGCGAAAGCCGTGTGCGGGTTGTCGCTGAAGATGTAGCGAAAGAGAAGCAGCGCACCCTTCTCCAGGTTCAGGAGACAGGGGAGGTGCAGCTCAGAGCAGGAGATGGCCCTGTGTTTTCCAGTTCACTAGCAAAACCAATTTGTGATTCCTATATTTTGCTGTTAGAGGGCAGCAGATATCCGAAGTTAGGGCTGTGACCTAGTTCTGCCAGGGCTCTGTGGCATCTGCAATGGCCAAGAGACGTTGCCAACACTCCTTTCAATCTCTGGATCTGGCCAGCTTGGAACGTTCAAAGTTTTCATTTTTCAGGTTAATATTTTCCATGTCCTATCTTTTTCAGCTCAGACTTTTGTCAGGATTTGAACAGTTTTACACCCATCCTCGGGATGGCAATTAATCTAAAACTGATCACTCTGCTAATGTCAGCAATAGTCCTACCAAGCATGTCTTCAAATCACCTGATGTTTCTAGTGTTTGGAAGTGACATTTTTAGGAAAATGTAGTGCTGGACTCTAGACCTATTTTAATTTTTAGAAACATGCTGAATTCACAGAATCACAGAATCCTTAGGGTTGAAAGGGACTTCTGAAGATCACTCGGTCCAACCCCCCTGTCGAAGCAGGGGGGAAACCCACCTGGAGCAGGTGACACAGGAATGTGTCCAGGTGGGGTCTGAATGTCCCCAGAGAGGGAGACTCCACAATCCCCACAGGCAGCCTGTTCCAGTGCTCTGCCACTATCAGTGTAAAGTTATTCCTCATGCTGAGGTGGAACTTCTTGTGCTTTAGTTTATGGCCGCTGCTCCTCGTCCTGTCGCCAGGCATCACTGAATTCTGTGATAAAAAACTACTTAGGCTTACTGAATATGTGCTTTTAAAGCTTGCAGGTATTCCATCAATACTGTGCTTTTACTCTCTTTAGCAGGATACCTCCATGACCTTCTCCTCCTTCAGCTCTCATCATACATCTGGTACCTTAGGAGTGGGGGAAAGCAAGGAAACAATCAAAAAATTGGCTTAGGTTTCTGGAAGCCTTTTAAATTTCAGCTCTTTCAATGGTGGTAATTGAACAGTTAATTAAAATATTAACCAAACCTACCTATCCTGACCTAGGATCCTGTGGCAGCTAAGTCCTGCAGACTCAGTTCTACAGTATAGGAAATCTATCTTCAATTTATTTTTTGTTCATTTGACTACAGTGATTTCTAAAGGAAAACTATCTGTATGCTTAACTCTGATACCTACAAATAACACTCTAGAAAAATGGCATTTAATTGGTTCCTCTGGATTTTTAGTATAAGCAGCAGAAAGTTCAGACCCAAGTCTTCAAAATAGAAACTCTCTGGGAAAGTGTAAGCTCTCCTTCTAAAGGTGGCATGCAGAAAGAAGGGAACAGCCTAATTGTTTACTGACTGCTTGAACTCAACAACCCAAGAAATCTAATAAATGAATCCAAGAGTCACTGCTGTCATTCTACACCAGCGTCACAGGGGGAAATGTGCTTTCAAAAATTATGCAGGCAACAGCATCAGGATCAATCTGTGTTTGTTATTACTTTACGTCAATAACCGTGAGATACCTGGAAATGCCACAATTAAGATCATAGCCAAGAACTGCAAGCACATTTCTCCCCATGTCTCATGACTGATCCTCTGCCAACCAACTTTTATCTGTGAGGTTAGAAAGATTCTGCAGAAACCAAGTCATCCCAAACACATTCCTGCCATGTTCTCCATCTGTCCTGGACATCTCTGGAGAAAGCAGAACATCATTGTATAGGCCATATTGCAAATCACACGTGTAAAGGAGAATGGAAGCTGTGTATAGGGCTTTAATTTTGACATTTCTGAATCCAGTTGTTTAACTTTTAAAGTGCTCCAGTTTCACATTGTTTTAAAAAGCACTTCCCCTTGTTGAACCTGCATTGACCCAAAACCTCACAGGTCCTGATTCATTTTTAATAGACTTCAGAAATTCCCACTGATTTGAGGAGAAGCAGGACCAAGCCTGTGTGAAGACAACAGAGTACCTGGGCCACTTTGGAAGGTGCTTCTCAAAGCTGCTGGGGAAGTCACAGCCCCTGTAGATTCTCCTCTGGCCACAGCAGTACTTTGATGGCAAGGCCAGCAGCATCTCCCCTGTCTCTTAAAAAATTGAAGGCGTTACTGGTATTGCAGCCAAAATCATGCATGTAAAAACCACAGATGTTTCATTCCTTTCTGGCTTCTTGTCCTCTAGAAAGTATCACTAAACAGCTTACAGTGAGAGTTTAAATAAGTCTGAATTGTAATAAAAACTCAAGGGATGTGTTATTGCACAATAACTTCTTAGTGGTAAACACTCAACATAAAATAGCAGAAAAGTCAAGCCCTAACTTGCTATTTTAATAAATTAATAATTTTTTTTTCTTCCAGACAATGAAGATAAAAGCCCTTTTAACAGTGCAGAGATTTAAAAGTTCAGGTCTCATTAAAATTTTGAAAGACATGTGCATGAATAGATCTAATTAAGTTGACTGATGAAATAAAATGTCTTGCTTCAGTGTAGTTTCTTTAGAAATTCCAGTTTTCAGCTAAAGGAGAACATTTCCCTTCTGAAGGACTTTACCTAGCCCCCCCATTACTCATTGCTGGATTTATTTAAATAAATACATTAGTATCTCTTGTGGGATACTGGGCATCTTGCTGATGGAAAAGTTATATAAAAGGAATGCTGTTGGGGTGCTTTTCCTTGTTTTTGTGGAAGAGAAAGAAAATTCAGCAATGAACTGATAGAACACTTTGCTTTATGCAGGCCATGTTTTTAATTTGGAGAAAGCAGATGCAAATCCTTTGAAAATCTGTGCCCAGCAGCATTAGTTAAGCAAAGCAACTGTGGCAAAGGAGTAATCCGTTTTAGTACAGGTGGGTATCTGATAACCTCATGTGGGCACTTGCAACCCGAGGCCATGGGGAATAGTTCCAGCAGCTCAGCTGATCTTCCTGTGCTCCACAGGTTATTCCTGCTCAAGGGCTCTCACATAAAGGTACTGAGGAGAGAGCTTCTGCTGATCTTCACAGCAATGGAAAAGAACTAAGATAAAGTAATGAACATCTTCATTATTCCATATTTAGCCCTTTAAGTTCAGAATCTTACCTCATCAGATTTTGGGGGTATTTTTGTCTGTTTTATTAATGCAAGCACTGACTAAAAGTTCAGCATCGTCATTAAATATTCAATAGAAATGTGTGTGTTCAAGAGTCATGTCTTCTTTCTCCTCTTTCCTGGTGAGTCTATTTTGAATACAGGTATTGTTTCTTCCCATGATTTTGCACTTCATGGATTGCTATTGCTTTGGAGGAATTAATCAGAAGCTTTCTGCTATACAAATAATTAGTGATCTGCCCAAAAAAACAACCTACAGTTACCTCATTTCAGACTGCTTCTTTTGGAAATCCTGCCCAAATATATCAGCCTGATTAAACATACTGAGTGTAAATGTTTCCTTATAAATAACGAAAATGAAGTCAGAGGTGCGACATCCACTCACAAAGCCAATATTTAATAAAATCCTGTCACAAGGGATGTTACTGAAGTGTAGTCAGCAGAGAGAACTGTGCCTCGAGAAATTTTTCATCTGGACCATAACTGGGGGCCTTTCTTACAGGCTCAGCCTAAGTAAAGGTTAGGTTTGGAGTTGAGAGAGAGAGCCTGGAGAGCTGCAGCTGCAGTGGGGCTAGAAAAGAGCACCCAAAAGGACGTGTGGGCCATGGAGAGACCGGGGTTGTAAAAGCCTTTTTCCTGGGCAATGACTAGTTGCCATTACCATTGCCATGTGTGGAAGGATAATCCTCAGATTAGGGTTATTTTTAGTGGTAGGATTCAGGTTTGGGTTGAGTGTAAGCCTAGAGCTGCAGTTGGAGTGGGTCTGCCAAGGGGCTGCCAAAGGAAAGCATGATCTGTAAAGAGAATGGGCTGGGAGAAGTTTTCTATTGGGAAAAGTAATATGGGGTGAACATCAGCCAGGACAGTGAAATTGTCTGCTCTCCTGTTGAATGAAGATAATGCTCAGGCTCAGGGAATTGTAATCTAGTGCTGTCCTCATTCCTTTTCTGGCATTTTTTTGCAGATGGTTGATAAGACAGTGTATTTAAATCAAATATCATATGGTTAAATATGCAAATATCCTGAAGACCCAGGCCCCTGTACCAGTTTTATTCTAACCAGTTAAAGGAATTATTTATTACTTCACTAAGTATCTTACTTTTCTCTTAAGCATTTCTGCCTGACCTGATAACTTAAGAACTCATTCCTTTTTCCCAGCCTCTTATTTTTCAAGTCCTTTCCTAATCCACTTCTTTTTTTCCTGATGCACAGGTATTACACCAAGGTCAGTGACAGCAACAACTGAGCTGTATTTTTGGTATGCACATAGTGTTATTAAAGAAATTAGTTCACGACTGCAGAAACAGCTCTTTACTAATAGCAGAAGTAATTTGTTTCATCTGCAAGCAGAAGAGAAAATGTCCGTGTGCTGACTGGTTTGGTTTTCTGGGTTTTCTTTGTTTGATTGGTTTCTTTTGGCTTTGTTTAAACTGAAAGAATGGGGAAAGGAAAGGGGAAAGGAGAAAAAGTTTTTTTGTACCAGTTTCTGTGTAGAGTCTGAGGCTGTCCTGGAATAATTCTGTAGGAGGTTCACTGAGACCAGTGAATTCCCTGCAGGTGGGGAATTAACAGTGATGCTTTCCCAAATAAAAGCTTCAACCTGCAATACAGATGTTCTTGGATTTTCATAGTGTATAGAGCTGCACCCAGATGTGAATATCACTGCTGGTACTTACCTCCTGTGAAAATAAAGCTTAAATCTGAACAGGGTAGGTAGCAACAATTTGCTTTAATGATTTTTGGCCAGTGGACACCCAAACAGCTTTGGAGACGTGCAGGTGCCTGTGAGCATTTGTAGAACTCAACAGGCCTTGAGGAAGCAGAATCATACAAAGCAACAGCATGGGCACTTCATTTTCAGAATGATAGGAATAAAAGAATAATGTTAAATAAAGAAAAATATTAAATAAAGAGAAAAGAAAGAAATATCCATTGCTTTGTGGTGGATCCTCCTCCAGAGGAGCCCTTACCCCATGCAATCTAAGCTGCCACAGACCTGCTGTTGCAAGCATGGGGGGGCTGCAGCAGACACAGGGATGATTCTTCCCTGGGTAAAACTTTCTGTGAGGTGTTTTAGGCTTGGTTGTGCATCACAGGTACGAAAGCCTGGAATGTGCAACTGCTCTTGGGATATGCAGGAGCACATTGGTTCAGGAGAAGGAGTGGGTCCAGGCCTGAGGCTGCTCCCTGCTCTGGCTGCTCTCTCCAAAGGCGTCCACCTACACCTCTCACCACAAAATGTGCTCAAGTAATTTCTGAAAAATGGATGCAGTGAGGATAAAAGAGCAGTTCATCATGACTTTTAGAAGGTATTTTTATTGTTTGGGTACCCTGGCCTAGCTGAATGTAGAAATATAATTTGAGCAGACAGCCAAAATACCCACTAATTAACTTTAACTTCCTCCAGTGTCACTCTAGGAGCAGGCTGTAGCTGGAAATAATTAGTTACAGGAGACCTCTAAAACTTTCCTGTTTCATTTGGTAACTACTTTGTTCTGGCTGACTACAGTTTGGAGCCAAGGGAGTGAACCTGTTTGCACTTTGCTGCTAACACTGGCCTGCCAGGAAGAGCCTTCTATGGCTGCAGATGGGAGGAATGCAACTCAAATGTCAAGTCATTTACACCAGATTAAAATGAGACACTGAGTTTTACAGACCACCAGCAGAATAAAAGCCTACAGCACACAAATGTAAACCAGTAGATGAAGCACATTCCCTCAACCCAGGGAGCAGAGGCTGAACCCCTGCAAGCAAGGGCTGGAAAACACTTTTCATCTGGAGTCAGAAAAGGAACAGAGACAGCAATGCTCTTTTGCCTCTGTTCCAAGTATTACCCCATAATCCCTCCAGAAATCAAGGACAGTTTTACTTATGATCCTCAGAGGTGGCAGGCTGGGCTTTTATTTTCACAAGGGGAAGATTAAAAGATTCAGGTGTAAAAATTCAGAAAGATTAAAAGATTCAGGTGAAAATGCAGGTGTACTAAGATCACACAGCTGCACTTACTGCCCTTCCCGGGGGAACAGGAGCTCCCCCAACCCAACACCACCCACTGCCAGCTCCTACAGAGGAGATTTCCTTTCTCTGTTTCTTTTGGTGGATGAACAAAAGGGAGGAAAAGAAACCCAGTGCAAATAGACTAACTGAGGGAAACCACAGGTGTCCTGGCCAAGCAGGGAAGTAAACTTGCACCAGTATTCCAGTTGAGAACAGTGTGCTCCTTTAGAGTCCAGAACACATCTTTTGAACTAACTGCACTTTTCCTTTGCTCTAAAGGTTTTAATTGCTCTAAATGTCTAATTCTGCATGTTTTCCACACACTCATGTAGCCCATGTCCCAGCTACCTGCAAAGACTGCAAAGTTTTCTAGAGCTCTCAATGCCTCCCATGCCTCTTAACAATCGAGCTGTTGCCAACAGGCGCTTCATCCACAAGGGAACCTGGAACATAACTGTGCAACTCCCTTAGCTTTGGAGATGTTTTACTGTTTCTGCCACATGGGAGAAAGTCCCTGCTCAAACAACTCCTAAATGCATGAGATCTTTTTCGTTTTACTAGCCTGTATATGCATTTCTCTTCATGAGGCAAACTCCTCAGCACAGTTATACTGTTTTACACTGTCCTGGTTCCAGATCAGGTCACTGTGCAAAGGGAGTGGGCAGCTGGCTCAGCACGCCCTGGACTGACAAACATGCCTCTACCTTTTTCTAAACATTAATTTTCAATCCACCTGCACTTGTTCTGAACCACAGACCTCACCTCTCCTGAAGAGGAGACAGCCCTTATCCTCCTTCTTTCTCACCACCTCTACAACTGCACTGCCCTCCACTCCTAAAGAGGAGCCAAGCCTTGAGTGTTGCTCTTTTATTACCTAAACCACATCCCCGTCCCTCCCAAAAAATTCCCTCTTCCAAAGAGAATTCCCTTCTTGACTGTAACCTTCTCCACTCCCAGTTTCAAGGCCCCACCTTTCTCTCAGGTGGGTGTAATTTAGGTTTAACACCAGTTTTGTTTGATTTCTTTTGGATTTAGGTGAGATTTTCTTTGAACTTTGAGACTCAATTATTCAAAGTAAATTAGTAGGCAAGGCACTGCTATAAAAAACCCTCCACGAAAAGTAGGTTTTATTTCATTTTCACTACAAAGCTGACAGTTGTGTTGCCTTTCCTCCTCTTTAATTAAGTCCGGAGTCTTCCTGAACTTTATTTAATTATGTCGTAACAGCATTATAGGAAGTGATCTTTTTTGATAATTTAGAGTGACCTCTCCTGAAATGAACTTCAACATCTTTTGAAATTCTCTCTTGAAATAAAGTTAAACAGTGCCACTTCTATTCAAATCTACTCCATACAGAGGGAAGTTCATGGCCTGTTTAATAGAAGTTATGTCTTGGAAACCGATTTTTTCTCAAACTGGGGAAACACTTCAGCTCCATGGGGCCTTTCTCAGCCCTGGCAGAAGGGGCTGAAGCAGACAGCTTGGCTTCACCTCTCTTCACTCCTGGAGAAGCACCTTCATTAGCTCTCCACTGCACCGCACAGGAAACCTCAGGTCTGCCCTCTGCACTGTACCCACAGGATTCTTGTTTCCACAAACTCACGCCAAACCACTGTTGTAGTCTCCAATGTTGCACACCAAAATAAATCCAGAAGTTCTTCTACAGTGGTGGTCCACCATCAACAAGTTCCTGCATGGAAACTCCCACAGAAGCTCTCCACCACCACCAAACGCCTACAAGAAAAATGCCACAACAGAATTACCCCATCAGCAAATTTCCACGTGAAGATTTCCACAGGAATACTTCAGCATCAGCAAGTCCCACATGAGAACATTTCTGTTACCACTAAGATTTCCATGAGATGCTATCAAGGAATGATTCTGTAGCACCCCAAGTACAAGAGAGCCACAGCGCTCAGACTGCCAGGGGTGCTGAGGGTCCTCTCCTTCATTACATCACCTCAAGCAGCCACCTGGTAGATCAGGGCTGAGAAAATCCAAACAAAAGCACTTTAAGGCAGTTGTTTTTTCCCAGCTAAGGAAATGGAACTGGCTGCAGCCTGCCATGGCCAGCCCTGTGAGCCAAGCCAACTCTGCGCCTGGTGAAGGCAGGAGCTGCCCCATCCTGCAGGGGGAATGTGCTGCAGAAGTGTGGGTATGCCACACACCATGGTTACTGATGCTGAAAATTATTTAAGGCACAGAGGGCAGTGACAGAATAATTTCTGGAGTGAGCTACCAGGGCTCATATGGAGGTTTTGCTTGCCCAGTGGATTAATAGGAGGGAGTAGGATTCAATCTCAGCTGTTAATCCTTTCAATGTCACAGGAAGCAAACATATCTATTTTCCATTAAGTCTGGTTGTAAGGTCGTGTGGGCCTACCCTTTTTAAAACCATCCATAATTCCCTCTTTCCAAAGTATCCTGGGACAAGCATTGATCCCAGGAAGAGCCAAGAGGCATTGCTGCCCCACAGAAAAGGTGCATTTCTATTCTCAGAGAAAACATCCTCTTCCCTTAGTGCACAATTGCAGGCTCAGGCAGATGATGGATATGAAAGAGAATTACAGAAATTTGTTGTCAAAGCCAACACCATGTCTTTATTGTCATGTATAAAGGCAAATGTAGCTGCTCTGTAGCACTATACAAAAAAAAAAAAAATTTTCTGTAATCCTGCATTAAAAAGTCAAGTTTTCATTTGTCAGATTTCCAGAAAGGCAACAGTGAGAGAATTTTTTTTCTTTAAAAACATATTCAAAGCATTTAGAGGCATTTCTGTCAAGGATTGACTATTGAATAATGTACCTTTCTCTAACATTTTTGCAAATAAAATAATTACTCTTTTCTTCACTTAGGTTATCTATCACTATTACATTTTAATTTATAGTTTTAGCGTTTTTTCTATGAATTAGTTTAGCTGTACTGTATAAATTAATAAAGCCACAATCTGCTCTCTTAGCTGAAAGCAGTTCATTGTTTTTGTCCATGCTGAATTTTGATAATTTTTCCTTATTTTTCCATGCACATCAATGTATTCCATTGCTGTATTTTGTGGTAGTTTATTACTGACAGATTGAAATTCCATTTGACAAATACCAAAACTAAACAACCCACCCATCAACTTACACATTAAGTCAATTTATTGATGTGCATCAAGTTTGACATATTACCTATGATTCACTAAGCTAGGGTTAGAAGGACAAATCTGCTATTTATTCTGTAATCCCTTCAGCTGGAGATCAGACATCTGTTTGTTAAGCAATTTTTTACAGAAGCATGGAGAAATCTTCCTGGCACCCACGTGGTTAAAATATATTCCCAACTAAATTTCCATTTCTCTGGTAAAGTAATTTATCCACTTGCTCTGTGACTTAAAATACCTTGCAGTGGTCACTGACTACAAATCATGCATCACACATGTCTTATTTCAGAGCTCTGTTTTGCCTGATTTATTGTGAAAGGCAAGGAAGGAATTAGGTATGTAGCTATGGGCTTGAATAAAGTACAGCCTTGTCTCACTTAAATAGCTAGTAAACTGAGAGCTGAACTAAATATCAGCTATTTCTGAGATTCAATAGCTATTAACTTTTTTGTAAAAATGTTTAGAAAAAAAATAAAAGCTGTGTACATTTACCTTTGATCAACAATTTTGCTTATCTCAATTTTTAATTTTTTTTTTTTAAGAATCAGCTTCAGGAGACAACAAGTTGCAACGTTGCTGAGGTGAACCTTCAGAATCTGTGTTTGGTCCCTGCTTGAAAAGGCTGTTACCGTAAAACATTACCCTAGACCTAAATTATCAAACCTTCAGGCAGCTTTTTAGGTATCTAACCAGTATCTACCAGTGCCATGACAGGAACAGAAGCAAGTCACAGTGAGTTCTTAAGCAGGCTGCCTGATCTCCATGTCCCCAGGCTCTGGGGACAGCGTTCTCTGCACCTCTGAATGTGGTCTGAGAGGGGAGAAGGACACTGTCAGAAGTAGCTGACTGTAAGCTGTTTAAATTCCCTTGGAAATTGCATTCCTGGTTTTTGGAGGAAGTGCATAGCAAGGAATGCAGCAACTGGCTGCAGGGACAGTCCCTGTGATCAGGGGTTCACGTGAGCAGGGAGTTATTATAAGAAAAACTTGATCTCAATCATTTTAATTCAAGGCATGATCATGACATTCTGATTAATTAGTAATTACAGAACTGAAGAATATACTATATCCCTCTGCCTTGGTGGTTTATGGGTTTTGGGGATTTTTTTGTTGGTTGTTTTCTTGTTGTTCTTGCTGGTTTGGGTTTTTTCGTTTGTTTGGGCGTTTTTTGTTGGTTCCTATTTTTTTTTTTTGTTTTTCCACTTAAGATTTCATAAAAATGAATTGCATGAGCTTTAAAATGTAAAGCCTAAGCTTTAAAAAACACATGGGTACTTATAAAAGAATACACATGTGCCTTATACATTAGCATATTTGCAGCAGAGCTATGACCGCTACTAAAGAATTCTGGCCAGATCCTCAAGAAGTTTTATGTCTGTGGAGCTACACCCATATACATTGCTTTTGGGGGGAGACCAAAGAATCCAATGACTTCTGAAATCAATCTGGTAATGATACTGCAACCATATTAAAAATAAACAAACAGCTCCCCTGCCAGGTGCTGTTGAATGTTGGAATGCTTTATCAGCCTCAGCAGAGGCCAAAGAATGACTGAACTAAAACCTTATTCCTAAGTACAGGCTTGTAAATTCCAGGCTAAGAAGCACTAGAAGAGACAGAGAAACTTCAGCTTGCAAGAAACTATAAGATGACCCTCCAGAGTTTCCTCTAAATTGCATAAGATCTCATCTGTGAACCAAGCACCTCACAGTGGAATTGAATTCACACACAGATGTGGAGAACACAAGGCAATTCAGCTCTGTCATTTTGCTATTTGAGCAAAGACGAAGCAGCGTCAGTCCAGAAAATTGAAGACTTCCTGGAAATTACTCTTCCCATTTTTTGGCCCAATTTAACTCAGGGCTGAAGCTGTGAAGCTGTATGGGAATATTTTATAAACTTATCTGAGAGCATGATGTGGGTTTCTGTACACAATTATGCAGAACATCTTGCATAGCGCTCTACAAACAATGACTTAGATCCTGGTCATGCACCAGCTATGTAAGCAAATGTGGCAGCAGCTCTATTTCAGCAATAGCTGGCACCAAGTTCATCTCAGCTTACGAAGAAAGGAATGTTGGCCAGGCCATCCGAAGGAGAATTATTCCCCAGCCTGTTTCTAGTCACAGAATCACAGAATTGTTTGGGTTGGATGGCACCTTTAAAAGTCATCCTGAAATGAGCAGGGATATGTTCAAATAGAACAGGTCACCCAGAGCCCTGTCCAGCCCGCCCTTGAATGTGTCCAGGGCGTCTCTCACCTGTCTGGGCCACTTGTTCCAATGTTTTAGCAGTTTCATTATAAAAAAAATCTTCCTTATAGGTAATCTTAACCACCCCTCCTTCCACTTAAAACTATTACTTCCTGTGCTATCACAATACGCCCCACTAGAAGTTTGTCCCCAATTTTCTTGCAGCCTCCCTTAGGTACTGGAAGGTGCTCCAAGGTCTCCCCAGGGCCTTCTCTCCTCCAGACTGAACAAGCCCAACTCTCTTGGCTTGTCTCCATAGGAGAGGTGGTCCAGCCAGCTGTGCGTTTTTGTGGTTTCCTCTGGAACCACTTCAACAGGTCCATGTCCTAAGCTCTTTTTGTCAGCAAAGTTGTGTCTGCGCTCCTGCTTTATAGTGATCAGTCTCTTCAGGTGAGAAAAGCAAAAGAGCTACGAAGTTTCCACAGTAGAAAAGACCAATTGGTTGAATTAATGGTAATGCCACAAGATGGTGCTGGACATTTCATTGACACAGGCCCTCGAAGCTTTTAATTTATTGTCTTTGTATGTTCCCTGACTAAACCTTTCCCCAGCTGGAAGTTCACTCTGCAAATCAGCACTGGCTGGCTGCATGGAGATACACAAACAGGCTGGCATCTCACACGTGCTGGATAACAGGAGTTGCTCTACGTGTTCTTGTAAACAATACAGTGTTTACATTCTTTCGTGGAGGAGGAGTTTTTTTGATAGACATCTGTCTAGACTAATGTGATTGGAGAGGTGTTAACTTTGCTTACCTATCACTTAGTTTACTTAATATACTATATAATGGAGTCAGTGATGTAATAAAATAGTTCTCTTAGATGAACCCCGGGTCAGAGTTCGTGCAGTGTTTTTAGGGTGGCAAGGGCAATAAACAGGCATGTGTGTTTTATGTAATTCCTGTTCCATACTTTTCTGAAAACATCGCTGGTGATGCTTTGCAGTTGTGCATCCCAAGATGCTTTCGTGGCAGGTCAGCAAAACTTTTATGCTTCTGTGGAAAAGCCTTCCAGATTAACAGTGTTTTCCAAAACCCCCTGTTGGTCACAGCAGCCCAGGGTGGTGACCTGACAGCACAATGCAGTTTTCATGGCAGCTATGAAGCTTTCCTGTTTTGAAAGAGAAAGAAATTATACAGGCAGGAGCTATGTAATTCCTTAGAATTTTATAGAAACTCTAGAAAAATGGCATCTTGGAGAAAAGATTTCCTGCCTGTTACGGGTTATAATGCACTCATGAATGGAGCAATATGGTCATTATTTTTTTCCACTAATGCATTTCTAAAATGAAATCTTTGGCATTGAGAGGTTTAATGAACCATGTCTGACATTTCTGGTCCATGACTGACAATGCTGCTAATATTTCCTAAACAAATGTTTAGGAAAAAAATAGAGAATGTTAGAACTTTTAGGTCAGATTCTCGGTGAGATTAATGGGCCTACAAAGATTTAACATGACTCCAAATTACACCCTGAAGTACAAAACTCATTTCATTCATACTCTTATGAACTTGATGGAGTTTGGATTTGGATTCTGAAAAAACACTCTGTATTTTATAGTGGAAATCACCCAAATCTGGAGTCTTGAAGTCCAGAGTGTTTATGTTCCCAACTGAGCTTGAGGAGCACGGCCTATCTTTAATCTGCAGTGCTTCTGTGCTCCACAGAATTTGCAGTCTCCTTTCCCACAGACAACACCTCCTACAGGCTCTGTTTTCAGCTGCTCTCCTGATTTTATAACCAGTTGACCCGGGACAGCACACATTGGCTTTTAATATCCAGCATCTCCCCCCTTGGTTTTTTACTTTAATGGTGGAGATGAGTGGTTTCAGTGGCAAAAAGAGTAAGTGGTCCAGTTCCACTTTCACCTCCACTTTGGAATATGGTACTCATCTTTTCCCCTACTTCAGTTTTACACCTCTTCACTGTCATGGGGCCTTTTCCCCAAACTCCATGCCATCCACTAAGGTGTATGATGAAAGCAGAAAGTGTGTGACCTTTTGTATTTAGTCAGCAGTGCTCCCAGGATAGCGCTAGTGGTGTTACAGAGGGAAGATTAAAATCCAGTGGTCAGCATTCTATGCAAATATTGACTGTATTTTCTATATGCAAATTTGCAATGGTCTATATTTATGAATAAAATTGTATATGACAACCTCAGAATGTTTTATTAAGATAAGAACACATTCTTTTCTCAGACTGAAAGACAGTGAAATTAGTACGTAGAAAATTCAATGAAATCATAAAAAATTGAACTGGGTCCACTGTCACACCTGAATTCCTGGATTTCTAATTGTCTTTCCATTCATTTCACAATTTGCACACACTGCATAGTATCAAATGAGAATTACTTACTGTTTGACATTCCATTTTAAACAACCCAGTCAACAGAAAAATCAGCAGCTCCCAAACTAGTAATTCCAGATCTATTTTGAAATACAACCATTGAAATATTTTGTCATAACTGTTTGTTACTGATTTATGACTACTTGGTAATTTTTCACTAATTAATGCAACATTTTTTTGTTTTAAAGGATCTATTATGTAAACGCAGTATCAGTTACTTACTGCAACCAGAAATACTGGTAAGAATACAAATGTTCCTAAAATGGCATTATGTTAAATAAATAGTATCTTTTCCCAAGCATTCTGCTGTGCATGTGTTGCAGGGTGTGAGGCTGGTTTTCCTTCCTTTAGCCCTCAGTGTGGATGGCAGAATGCATCACTTGTTTCCTATTGTTATTCTAAAAGACGATGGAAACATGGTAGATTGCTACATAAATAAAACTAAATTTCTGATCTTAAGCATTATGTGTTTTCCTAAGCACATTCAAGTTTGGAACATTACTTGGATTGTAACAGATTCTTAATGGGAGCGAGAAGCTTGGTGTTTGCACAATGTCTTCTGTACCAACTGTCTGGCTTCTGGAAAATGTGGTGGAATATTCATACTCCCCACCTCCTGTGAGTGATATAGTTATTGTAGCCTTCTGACTGGTGTAAATGACAGAACAAAATCTGCATTCAAAGTCATTCACAGTGCTCTCACACTGTCTGTCACTGCTGGATATCTGCTTGGTTTAGGATTCCCTGGCTCTACAGGGAGTAGAGGTAAGGCACTCAAGAGTAAGGGAGTAAGAGAGTAAGGCAAGCTAAGGTGCCCTTAATGAAAATTAAACCCTTGCTTTGGTCATCTCACCAGTCTCTCCACTACGTCATCCTTCCAATTACCTAATCAAAGCCAATGGGAAGGGAAAAATCTAGGATTCAGCATGCTCAGGAACTGATCACGACACTTGTTACAAAGCTGTTGTTACGATACTTCCTACATAGACCTGGCTATAAGTGATGAAATAATCAGGAACTAATGCTGTGACACTCCCTGCCTCATCCTTGGAATGTTTAGAAATATGGAGAAGCCACATCTCCTTGTGATTTCCATGGGAATGACCAAGCAGGCCATCATCCTGCCTGCCCAGGTCCGTGGCACCAGG
Organism: Nicator chloris; assembly: GCA_013400495.1. Lineage (NCBI taxonomy): Eukaryota > Metazoa > Chordata > Aves > Passeriformes > Pycnonotidae > Nicator > Nicator chloris. The sequence continues at coordinate 25,958 of WAAE01004602.1, forward strand.
CAAGGGAGTGCTGAGAGATGCAGCAGAGACTCCATGTTTTGGGCTGGATTTTCTGTTGTACTCAAACATGCAAATTGCTTATACCTAAGCAAACCAGGTAAAAACCCTGTACATATGGGTGAGATGCAGAGTCACTTTCTACCACCACACTTGTTGCCTGGCTTGATCCTTCCTTGGCTGGTTGTCCTCGTGCAATTGTTTGTGTCCCTGCGAGTTTGCTCACGGACCATTACGTACCATAATGTACTGTTCTCAGGGAGCAAACTCTGTGAAAAAGCATGCTGAGAATGAGGTTTGGGTCTATAAGGGAACATTCACAGAAGTTTGGGAAGGGTTTATCAGACCCTGTTCCTGATTAAGTGCAACCACCACTGAGGTGGTATAAATTCTGGTGGGTGTGGGTGTGTTAAAGGAATAAGGGTAATACTTCATACTGCTGGGGGTATTTTTGTTACACCAGATAATGTGCACCATCACAAGACTTAAAACTTGTCTTAGCAGAGTGTAATATATGACTTGGAGCAGTCATTGAAAACTCTTTGTGAATACTGTGGCAAAGGCTAATGTAAATAAAGGAAGATCAAAGTAAACTTTGAAGTAGGAATGGAGCCTGACATAGCTTAGCAAGACATACTGTACTTAGGCATAACTCAACAAACTGGAAATATTTCATTTCCAATTTCCTGTCCAAGATATAGGCCTTAATTTTTTTTAAAATAATTATTATTTTTATTGTCCATTTTGGTTTTCACTGCCATTATGTACAAGCTGTGCTGACAACTTCTTTTACAAGTTTTCCATAAACAAATGGAAAATATTTTCTGTTTGAAAACACTGTTGATAGTGCTTTATCATACAGCAGAACAGTGCAGTTTACCAACTCCTCTACACATGGAGAATGCTGTCATTCCGTCCACCAAACCATGGTGCAGCAAACAGCTGAATAAAGGCCCAAGAGAAGGTGGTGGGATGTACATGAATCAGCACACTCATCTCCTTTCATCCATCCATCCATCCCTATTTCCATCTTTGTGTAGCACCTCTCTTGCAAGCTAGAGTGCTGCCAAGTCTCATCCTGCAGACCTGTCAGATATTCTCAGAAGGACCTTATCTCATGTTTCCAGCCATATATGTTGACTCAGGCTCTTGAGGGAAGCAACACCTTTGAGTCTGAACCACACAGGTCTTCATAATTGTCAGTCTCCAGTGCTGGAGGCTCCATGGGACAATCCTTCTTCCACTATGGCTATTCAATGCCTATGGATCGGGCTTTTTTCCTGCCTTTCAATCTTCAGCGGAAGATGAATGAGCATCAACTGCAAGTGCCTACCATCCTTACACACAGACCCACACCCGAAGGCACATTCCAGCCAAAGGGACTTCTCACTAAGCCGTGCAGTGCAGCCTGTCGACCACTGGGCTATAGCAATGAGCTGGAGCGAGAGCAGAGTCACTCGGGGGGACTTCTGTCTGCTGGAGACAATTCTGAGCAGGCAACTCCAAATACTAACCTGGGTGCCTCCAGGACCCTCCCGTATCACATCCTACAGGGCAACGGGCACCTTTTCTTGCTGCATGATAGACAAAATACAAGTGACTTTGATTTATTACGTACCAGGCTGTTAAAAATGACTTCTGATAATTTTCTTTCTTTGCACAGAGAGTGCTGGCTCCACTCTCCTCCTCCTCCTCTGGCAGTGTGAAAGTGGCAGAGATGTCCTGCTCTGCCCATTCCTGGAGTCCTTGAAGGACGTGGTGCTGGGGGAGTGGCATGGCTCTCCTGGCCTGAGCAAGATGATAAAATACAGTCTGGCAGCCACTTGCCTCCAGCCCTCCTGGCTACCCTTGCAGCTGAAAGCAGAAGCCTCTCTACAAGGTAACAGAAAACTCCTTTATGTTCCCAACACCTCACTCAGCTGCAGCCAGCAAAACACCTGGAAACTGAGACCCCATTTTGAATACTTCCCGAGCATAACATGAGCACAACCACCACAAAAAAAGCTCTGGATCTCAGTGATTCCCAGTAGATCAGCTATAACATACACACTGACATTTCCAAACAGGCCTAGTCCCTTGTGGAGATTAAAATAAATCCCACAGTATTTCATTCTAGCTATAATCCTAAATAACAACAAATCTGGAGCTGCTGTATAATATTAAATAACTCCCCCCTTACTTTTGTCTTCCCTGTGTCAAAGAACATCATAAGCTTTGACAGTCAAGTGCTCAGAAATAAGGAAATATTAGGATGCCAGCTGTTCTGTTCATACAGAAGAGTGGCCAGCCCCTAACACACTGAACCACTAGCTGGATTAATTGCATTACATGCTCTCTTCTAGAGAGAGAAACTACACCCAGCTGAGCAATCTCAGGGCCTGCACTCAAAATGCTGATTGCTGGCTCAGTGCTTTCATTATTAGGGGTTCATGGTGAAAACACAAACCACAAGAGCAGAGAGCTCTCGTGGTTTGTACAGCTCAGCAGAACATACAGACTGTTCAGTTGGAATGTATTTTATTAACATTGAGCATCCACTTCACGCACAGATAGCTTTGACATTGTTGGCACTCAAGTAACAATAAAGCCCCTGTTATCTAGTGGGGTTTCCTTTGGTTTTTAAAGTGTTTTTCAAAGGCATCTCCCTTTGCAATGTGAGGTGTTTCTGTATCATCTCTCTGCCTCAAGGGATGTGGTCTGATTGGTGTACCACTGCTCGTAGGAAGCCAGGCTCTGGGGATGCAGCTGTGTTGCCAGAAAGTCTGCACACTATAGGCAGATCTTTTGTGCATTGCCAGTAAGTTGTGGCTGTGACTCTGTCCCCAGGGCGTCCCGGAAGGTTTTGAACCGTAGGTGCATCTCTGTGCTGCAAGAAAGAATGTGGTTGTGGATGTCTCTGTCTGTAGGGATGAAAAGTTGTGGGCTGCTGATATATCAGTAGGTGTTATAATAAAGCCTCTGTACAGAAGGTGTATCCCTCTCTTCTGATAGAGGTCTTCAGGCAATTCCAGAGCTGTTTGTCTCCACAGCATTTGAGACATTCACTGCTCTATTTGCCCTGGCATATCCACGTAGTAATAAAGTTGTAGGTGTGATAACACATTTGTGCCAAATTACTCACTGTATCAGCATATGTGCCATCCCTCTGAGGACCTCAAGATGATTTGAAATTCCTAATTAAGCTTCCTACATTGGAGACAATTAAGGATTATTATGCCCATTTGACAGACATTGTTGCCATATTCCCTGGAAGGCCTGTGTGCTGCCTGCCAGGGGTGCATGTAAAATCCACTGTGCCCATTCTGAGTACCCAATTTGCTCTTTACCATGACACTGAAATCAATAGCCATCAAAACTAGCACTCTGCACAAGGAACAAACCTTGAGGCTCAGGGCAAAGGGAGCTTAGCTGGCTTAGTATACAGCAAATAGAGAAAATACCTCATGCATTCAATTTCTTGCCTTCAGGAACAGCAACTTTTGCCTCAAGAACAAACCCCAACAGACTGCCCAGACTCTCACAGAGCCTGGGCAGTCTCAACACACCTAAACATCAACTTCAGTGTGACTTTGTAGCACAGACAGCAGTCTGTGAAAGTGCATATCCCCAAAGGAAAGTATTACCCAGCAGGATACAGTGTGCAAACATATAGCAATATTCACATCCAAATATTTGTATCTGAGCCTGCTGTGTATTTCCCCTTGAACAGTTAATCATCATCTGTCGGGATGAGTCTAGACAACACTTTCTCTTTCTTTCCCAAGTTAAAAAAGTGTGAAAAGATTCTGAATCCAGACAGAGGTGTAACAGACTAAAATTTTCAGAAGATTGTGAGGATTCCGCTTATTGTTCAGTCACTACAGTTCCACCTTATTTTATCCTCAGCGTGAGAAGAAATACTGATTGTCACATTCAGTAGTAACACAAAGCTGACTACATTTTTCTCTGAATACTCAAACAATAGATATATAGAAATGTGTTTAGTCAGGAAAGGCATCTGATCATATATTCAGATGAAAAAACAGGCCCCAAATCCCCATCTGGATTCAGGAACAAACTCAGCACCTCAGGCTCATCACTAATGGAAAGAATGACACACACAGGCATGACTTCATGGTCTTAAGGCCTTGAAAATGTACATCCAAAACGTATACTGTAGCAATATACATTTTATCACTTTTGGAAGCTGCTAAAAAAGAAAGAGCCAAATGATTGAAGTAGTGTAGACTATCTGCAGGGAAAAGGTGCTCTGTGCCAGTAAGTCAGAGATATTACCTTTGGCTCATGAATCTGTACTATTTTTTTGGCCGTACATTCAAACTTGACTCATGCAGACCCTACAAAAATGCAAGAGAAGCAGAAGATGTCACTTGCTTCCTTAACTTCAAACCCCACATTTTAAAACTATATTGAACATTATACACAACAGGATTTTCTACCTGGTTTTGTTCCCTTGAATAAGTATAGAAAAACAGCCCTGGAATTGTGTGAATATGGCAAGAACTTTTGCATAAATATTTCCCAGTTTGAATGTTTACCTGAACGTGCTCCAGGCACAACTGCTGAGCATGCACCTGCACTAAACTTGACAAGCTGGAGAAGCCCAGGAGGTGAGTTGTGAAGGAAAAGTGAGCAGTGGCTCTTGTACCACTCATAGCTGAGCGTGGGCTCTCCTCTATTTCCACCACCAAAGGTCCAGATGAACCCTGTTACCCCACTGATTTGCTTTGCTTTGAATGTGATTCTACCCATTTTGTATTTCCATTTTGTAAGGACTCCAGTAAAATAATTTACTGGTGATGATGCGTGGTAATAATGGTATTGTAAGGATTTGTCACAGGTTTGGTTTTTGAAGCTGCTCCCCTGAGAGTTTACATTGCAAAGGTATTTCCAAGAGCTCCCTTCCTCCTGCCAGAGAGCAGAGCAGCACCTCATGAGGTGTGTGTGAGGGCAGCTTGAGATGGGAGATGCAAACATTCCATTGAGCTGTGGATACCCCTGATCTCGCACAGACACTTGTTCAGCCCAGTGGAGGGGACCCTCAGCTCCACCTTCAGCTACTTCAACAAACATGGCTATTTCCACCTCCCTGGCCCTATCTGGGAGAGCTGGCACCAGGCCCAAACCCATCCTAGCTCTCTCCTGAGGCTGCTGTGGGTGACCTGCTGGTTGGGCTGACAGCCAGGGAAAGTGGTAAGTGCCAGATTGCAATGCTTTTCCCTCAGGCAACAACCAGTCAACCCAGGATAAAACGGGTGAGAAGCTTGGGGCTGGGCTGGAGGTGGTTGGGGTTTTTGTTGATTTTTTTTTTGACTCACAGAATAGGCTAGAATCTCTAAAAAGGATAAGGACACGTTATCAGGCAGGAGAGTCTGCAGCTTGTAGGGTATACCCAGGAAAACCCTACTCCAGGTCAACCAAGGGATGTGGTAAGGAATAATGTGGGGAGAGGATGAGGGAGGAAATAGCTTGGACGATCCTGTGTGTCTGTCCCTGTTCAGACAGGGAACACCACCAGGTGATGGCCAGAGAAGCTTGGACTTGCTCCTGCTTCCCAGACCTGCTGCTCCACCTGCTGCAGCAGTTTCCAAGCACTGCCAGGGCCACATCGGTTTTCACAGCTGCCTCGGCGGTACGTGAACCCCTCTCTCAAGAATATTTGCAATCAGCTACAGTGTGATGTGCTGCCAATACTTTTTCTTTCAGCAATTCCTCCAAGAGTGGGGAAATGGTAAATTTTCAATAATTTCTATTATGGCAACACCTGAAGAGAAATTCACAGAAGAAAAAGGAGGTATTTTCTCTGCTGATCACTTGCTTCCTGCCAGATTTCAGAGCTGCCAGATTTTTATTCTCAGCATGAAAACAACTACTGAAAGAATGAGGGCGAAACAATTAACAAACATGAAACAATTAATAAAGGTGTTAGAACTTCTCAAAAGAGGTGGCAGGAATCTCTCACTACGTGAAGTGCCAGTGAAAGGCATCACAGTGCATTGTCTAGCTCTATAAACTGGCAGGTGAATTCAGCCCATGTGGATTAAACAGACTTACAGAAGGTGATAAAGGAAATTCAACCCTAGATAAACAAAATAAGGACCCAAATCTCTCAGAATCAAACTCCCCTTTGTGAGCAAAATCACCTATCACGACAGTAATCTCAGTCTTCCCCTCCTCCCCCTGTCCCAGGGAGGTGTCTGTGGCAAGACCTGGGGAGCTGCTCTGTTTCTGTGACACCCTCTTGCCTACAGATAAAGCTCACGGGAGCTGACAGCGCATCAGAATTTCATTCGCAATTTTCCATTGCATCACACCAGGCAACTACAAACACAGTACCCAATGTTAGCTGAGCTGGTGTGACATGGGTTTTGTTCGAACTCAGAAGTGTGTCTAAACCCGTTCCATCAACACTTTTTGTCGGGTATGAGACACGCAATGATTAATGGAGAGACACTTCACCGAGAAGGGCCATTCCACACCCTCATCCACGTATTACCAGTTCCCACCTATAGAAAACATGTCTGGGCAAGACTCCACTGTATTTGCTACGTGAGACGTTTTCTCAGGAAAATAATGAGATTATTCATCCAGAGATTAGGCAGCTTGATTTAACCTTTCCTTTGAAGGAGCAGACTCCTTTATGACACAGTGCTCTCCTGGCAATACCACACAGCTGTATTTTCCATCTTGGACTTAGACCTGACTCGGGTGTATGGGTTGTGCTAACTGTGTCATAACTCCTAAGAACTCTGTAAATTGGAGTTCTGGGCTTTTTTTTTAATTTTTTTTTTCCTTAAACCGAATAATTAGGCATAATCGCTGCTGCAGATGCTTCTTACCAGGGAATAAGCCATATGCTGTGGAAATGCTTCAGTATTACAGTTGTCTTTTATTGGTTTGTTTGTTCTACTCTTTCAGCTTTACTGAAGTAGTTCAAGCATTTTCATATGGACAAAGGTTTTAGGATTTGATGGCTAGTTCACCGAAGCTGCTATCGCATGTTTATAAATTCTGGTTTAGACATTTGTAAACATTTATTTCCCAGATGCCATCAGTTAACTCAGCCCAAAGTCTAGCAGGGAGATATTTTTATAGTGAGAATGTAGCTATTTTCACTATATGTGTTTATTCTGACAATTCTTCGTGTGCCCTTGCCCAACTCCTCACTTGGGGGCACCTTCCCAAGCATTTCTGTGCAAGTAGTTGAAGTCCAAGCACAAAAAGCAGGGCAGTATGCTTTCAGTTGGAATTTTACAGAAACAAGCACATATTTGTTAATTTTTCCCCCCTAAATTGTCTATAATTTGTAATTTTGTTTAGCTTTTTTTTTTTTTTTAGGATTGCTACTAGAGAACAGCAAACAAATAAAAGGTAGTGTGGTTTGAAGCAGATTGACTGCCAACTAGGTTTTTAAAAAAGGCTGTAAAAAAACCAGTGAGTCATCTGACATTCACAGGAAAAATGTGGGATGTGCAGTAGGAAGGGAAGGTATAGAATGTAAAGGGTTCCTGTGGCATGCCCTGTTCTCCTGCCGTGCCTGTGTTAGTGACTGCTGGAGACTGGATCTTAACCAGCACAGCCGTTACATATCAGAGAGAACCTGCCTCACAAGCACTTCACAGGAGCAAGGGCAAGAGTTGAGTTCATACCTTGCATCGAGGGAATTGCCAGAAAGAAAAGGTCAAGAAAGAAAAAAAAAAATACAAATTACCTCTGGATATTTTTAAGCATGGAATAGGTTGATGGAGAGCAGAAAACCTTTCAGAAAGCCAAGTGAAAGTCATTAGTGCCTGGGACTATGGGGAGATTGTAGGGCAGGAAGAAAAAAATGTATTCTCTATTAATTACAGTGTAGACTTTTTCCCTTGGGTTCTCTCCCAGTTGGAGTATTAATGCTTTGTAGTTAATTAGCTCTTCCTTCCTTCAAAACGATTTTATGAAATTAATTAATATAGTATAGTAAACCAATTAATCCTGCCAATTGGCTTGAGGTATTGCACAAATGGTTAAAAACAAACAGCAACTAAAACAGAGACGACGTTAATCAAAGTTTTTTTAACTTGAAATGGGCTGCTCAGCCCTACAACACAGAGACTCCAGGACCTCGGCGTGTAGGAAATTTTAGGCAGACACACAAAAGGCCATATAGAAATGCAGGTCCCAATTCTGAGATACCATCCCAGGTAAAACCATAAGCCCTGACCCAAGAAGGCTTTTCAACTCATACTTAGCTGTAAAGGTGTGAACAGTCAAACAGAAATTAAAAAATTTTCAAAAAACCAAGCGGTGCATTAAAACCCCAATGGAATTGGTCCCCATTGTCAAGATTCATTTCAGGGAGAGTTTCACGGGGGTGTGGAGCTACAGCATGAAGACCACTTACAGCAGCAGATGTCAAAATACTTTGACATTTTTGAAACCAAGCTGCAGAGGTCATCATAAATGTCTTTAGGGAAGATGTGAGAGGCAGTAAAGAAGTAGAAAATGTTGCTTTTGAGATGAGCAGTAATTTAATGTCTTGTAAAGGGTCATCAGTGGAACACAGTGAGTACTGAGGTTGAGTTTAGACAGCAGTTGTACTGAGCTATGCTCATGGTACAACACACTGGCACCTCTCACAGGCTACTATTTTATTCTCCAGAATTCCAAGTTTCTTTAAAAGAAATAGAGAAAGGTGGGGAAAAAAGTGGATATAAATAAAAATGCATAGAGGCAGGGTGGAGAGCAGAGAGGAGACTGCACAGAGCTTGGCACTCAGCCACGGAGAGGTCAGAGGAGTTAAATCATCACGAATATCAACATTTTAACTGTGGGGTTTGCTTGTGTAGTGGCTGGACTGGGCAGACCCTGCAGTCACACCACCGGCTGACGGGGAACAAAAGATCTCTGGTAGCTTTTGATCGGGCGCACACAGTGGCAAAGCTCTCCTTTTTATAGCAAAATCCAGGAGAGAGGGGTAGCTGTGGACAGGGCATCAGCACATTTTCATCACACAAAAGAGGCGGCACAGGGTCACAGATCTACCCTCTCACAGCAATTTGTCATCTCCGTGCTTTGGGGGTTTCTCCTTCCTGTAAAGATGCGACCATTCCTTCAACATCTACCAAAGTTCCCAGATGTGTTCGATATATGGTGCAAAAGCATAATTCTCTCTTCCTAAGCCTTTCTTCCTCCCAGGTGAGGACAAACCAGGGAAAATTGTGAGAGGTACTTGGACGGGTCAGTTCCAGGTGGAATTTTATTTGGAGGAAAAGCACAACTCTACAGAATACCGGCAGCATTATGGCCTGTATTATTAGACAATAAACTGTAATACATTGCATCCTAGGTTTAACAGAGCAGCTTCACAGTCATACCATGAACAGGAACATTAGGAGTTTTATCATCTTGTTCCAGGTAATCATCTTGTTCCATATAATTACTTAGCTTTCGCTTCTTGGATGAAGCAATCTTTGAAAATCTGTTCGTATTTAATTAGGCACATTCCCCACGGACTGCCACAGGCATCTCCTGTGCAGGTGTAGTCTTGAAGCTGTAAATTCATTTTCAGAAGAGATTCCAGGAAGGAGCTGCTCAGGGTGGAATCTGCAGCAAAAACCTTCTTCAGCGTTGGTCTTACAGTGTAAGACAAGAAGACGACCGGCTCTGAGGCTCGCTTCTGAGCAAGGAACCAACCCAGCAATGACACCCGGTCAGGGGTAGGTTTTCTTGTTACTCTTTTGTCCTCACTGCTTGGAAACCTTGCTCTTAGCTTCCTTGAAGTTACCTGGAGTTTAGATGTACTCAGGATCATCCAAAAGTAGGTCCTAATTAACTGATCCGAAGGCAGGACGTTGAATGAATAATGGCCTGGGGATGGGCTTTGTGTTCCCACTGACTGAGGGATAAGTCCTGTGATTGCACATGCACATTCATACCCTGCCTTTAGTCTGTGATGGTCAGCTCCACGTGATCCCAAGCTTTAATGCCAATGAAAAGGATGTGCACTACAGCTGACAGCAGCGTATGGCCACTCCCAGCATTTCAGTCTGCTTCATGCCTGGCTGGGGATTTCTCTTTAGGCAAAGAATAATGGCAGCTCTGATTGTTGTGGAAAGAAGAGGCTGGGAAAATGAATAACGGGGGAGAAAAAAATGGGGCTTCAGTACATTCCACAGCAAACCAGCAATCAGTGTCTGAGCACCTCTGTCACACTATAGGGCACAATCAAAACAGGGTGACTGTGCCGTAGCCTCGTGACTAACGATAGCGAAGAATTAAAGTTTCTATCCTTTAATTTGCAAACCACAACTGTGTCAACCTGCCTGGGACACAGAGATTGTACAAGCTTAGAACATCTCCATTAGAAAGCAAAAAAAAAGGCATGTACCGAGTTCTACCAGCCTTGGGGATCCAGCAGCCTCCAGCATTCAATGAAATGAGGAACTGGAGAGGAAAAAGGAATAGAGATACTCTGTTGAGGCTGGACCCCTTGAAGAGGCCCTGATGGCAATGGCAGTGTCCCCGCATGGAACACCATCGTGAGGAATCTCCCATGTGCTGCCTCAATACAACTGCACATACTCTGGAGCACCCATACCTTCATTTTAGGAAGAGGAAAATTCGGTGTTTAACTCCCATGATCTTGAGATGATGTCTGACTTAGAGAAAGTAATAACCATCTGCAAAGAAATGTAAATCATTTTTAAAAAGGAAGGCTGGGACTTTCAAAAGAGCGGATGGGGTGTTTGCCTCAGAACAGAGACTTCAGAGAAACAAAAAAAAAAATCCCCTTTTTAACTGCTCAGTTTATCTGTTAAGTTTTTAAAAACAGATCTTTCTAGTCTTGTCTCAGAGTTTCACATGAAGCTTTGGAAGTCAGCTCCTGGCTTCTCTCTCCTGGTGCAGCTTCTGTAGGAGCACGAATTTCCCCTGACATTGGCCCATCCTTTTTCCTTCACAGTGTTACACATTGTGCTTTCAGTAGTGACAAATTCAGCTCTAATCTTTTCATCTCCAGCAGCAGCTGATTTTCTTTAGGTGCTGTAAGAAGAGACTTTGGGGATCCTCTGGAGGGGACAGACTGGTAAGTCAAATTCTGCACTGTGTTCACAGTTAGAACAAATAGCCTGAGGTGAAGGGAATCCTCCTTTGCTTCAGAAGGTTTATTCCCCTGGCCCCAGGCCACAGCAATAAAGAAGTCCTTTGAAATTATTCCTCAGTCCGTGATAGCCTTTGTAAATCCCACATCAGGAAGGGATTTGGCAGAGTTATAGCTGCTGGTGTTGCCATTATTCTTTCCTTTGTCCATCACCCAAAGCATGTTTGTGTTGCAGAAGACGGTGAGTTTTTTCTTAAGTGCCTGTGCAAAGCATGGACAGGGAAAAGCTAAGGCTCTCTGTCTCCTCTATCCTCTCTAAAAAAAAGCCAGCCTTCACGTGATAGTATCATAATTATTATTAGTCTTGGATGGTATCCCAAAGTGACATCAAACTCACTAGAACATATAATAAGTGATTAAGAGGATTAAAAAGAACTTAAGCTCTTTCTTGCTGTCAATATGTATTGCCTGCCTAATGGCACCTGAAATTGAGGAGTCTCTGTCAGTCAGAGCCCATTTTTCATTTCTATTGAAGGAATTTCACAGAGGCAAATCCATCAGTTTTAGGAGATCTAAGCTCTCAGTTTGAATGAGTATAAAAAAAAAAAATGAGAATCAGGCTCCTAATATTAATATATTAACCTTCTGCTTGGCTACCCACCATCATTCCTTGTTCCTGCTGTAAAGACATGGATGCTGGTGTGATTTCTGGATATATTTAAACAGGACCCTACTGAAGGGATATTGTGGGGGGGAAACTGATGACTCTGTGCCTGCAGTCAGCGCTACCGAGGGCTCATCAGTGCCCTACTCTGCTTTTCCCATGTATTGTCTTTGATGGACACCTGAGGGTCTCTGAGCACTTCCGAAGCCTCACAGTGGCCTGGTGTGATGGGATACTATCCCAATTCAGAGGGGATTACATATTCACTCTGCCAACCTTTAAGCTCCTGGCTCGGCACATAGGAGCCTTAGGCTCCTTATAGAATCAGTTAAGTCCTCTGCCACCTAAATTAGGTATTCTGAATTATCACAAGAGATTAAAAACCTGACTTTCAAGCATGGCTTCTAATTTGGGAATATGCCACTCCTGGTTGTTCTGGGAGTCAAGCACCTTGACCTTGATTTATGCATGGTAAAAACTGCAGGTCCCACTGCCTTCTCATTGAGCTGGAGGCATTAAAGGCCTGGCCTCCAACTGGACAAGCAAAACTAAGCACAACAAAAATCAGAAGCCAGTTTTGAAAGAATCCCCACAGCTCTCTGCCAAAGGAGAACTGGGATAACTTAGGGGATTGCTTCCCTACATTTTGAGTCCAAATGCAATACCTTAACCACAGTACTATCCTATACTCTTAATTATAGAAGCTACAGAAAAGTCGAGAAGCTACAGGTCAAGCCAAAGTGTTTATTTTGGATTTTTTAAGCAGTAATGCAAACCTCAGGAAAAGAAGGTATTGGCGCTTTAAAGAGGGGAAAAATAATTTACTGGGAGGAGGGGACTACATTTTACCCACAAGCTGCCTTGTTTACTCAAAATAGGATGTAAACAGTGCTCATAGAATAAAATGCCACATAACTGCAGTAGTCAATACTGCTGGACCCATAGGCAGAAATGAACCCTAACTAGCAATGCAGGTGAAGCACCATAAAAAGTGAGAAAAAAAAGCTATGTAATGTGCTGAGACAAAGTTAAGAGGAATGATCCTTTTTTGTTGTTGTTCTACTCTCTCTCTGTTACTTTATTCCCAGACCATGCTACATAAAACAAAAACAAAACCAGTGGGGAAATCTGAAGTTGCAGCCAGAATTACTTGATAGTGTAGAAACAAAAATATTTTGAAAAGACTTCTACAAATCCTCAGTAATTCCCCGTATCTTAGGCAATCCACAGTTGACTGACTGAATGATAAAAATGCAAACTTTCATATTTGAGGTCAAAGATAAAGAAGTCTCCAAATGAGCATAAAGTTTTCTTGTGAATCAGGTCCTTTTCTTAATCTGTGCTTCCTGACCAAGCAGAAAATTACAAAGGTTACATACAAATCTATGAACAGAAGATTTCACAAGCCCCAAACCAGCAGGTTTCTTCTCTGAATTTTTAAGGTTATCTGTCTTGAAAGAAATACTTTTAAACTGTGTTGTTCTTTCTCTCTCTCTTGCCCTCCCTATGATGTTGAAAGTCATCCTAAATAGACTAAACCTCTAAAAAATATTGCCATGCTTTCCTTTCACCTCATATCATCCGGATTGCCAGTTCTGGGTCTTCAATATTTTTGCATGAACATCTGCTGGCATCCTGTAAAGATGTGTGTCAATACGTCTCAGGCTCTGGTTAAAATCAGCAGGAGGTGGGGAAGTGAAGGGAAAGACACTTAATGCTGGATGGCTTTGAAACAGAGGTTTCCTTCTTCCAGCACATAAATTAACTTAAAGTCCAAACAGCCAAGTGCTTTTTAGAATATATGGATGGAAACACAGAGTGATCATTTCCTGACTCCTTGTAAGCTACCACTGGTGAGTGAATGACGTCATGTCATCAAAGGATGCCAGGGTAAACCCAGTCACCTCCTTTATTCTGGGGCTACGTCCAGGCCTGGATTAGGGCAAAACATTAGGGAGCACGTTTTGGGCATACACAAATCAGAAATCTATCTTTTAAAGTTTGTTTCTTTGTTCCTGTGTGGCTGGCCATTTTCAGCTGTTATTGCGTGCTCACCTTTAGGCATATTTGGACTTTTCGCAAGCTGCGCTGCTTGTGTCTGTCATCACTTGTTGGCGCAACTTTTTAATTAAAAACTGACAAGACCAAGAAGACTGACTGTGCAGTTGTCAGTGATTGATTTACAAGAAGATTTTTGAAAGATCCCTTTATGAGTGGAGGTTCTTTGTTATTCAACCCAAAGAGGAGCACGCAGACCATGGACGTGTTCTTGGAATCTGAGAAGGCATTTGTCATGACTGAATGAGAGTATTCATTTGAAGTTCTTAGGAAATTTGGCACGATAGGTCCCATTTAAAATCAATCCATTTTCTCAGCCTTGGGGGCACAAAGTGAGACACAGAGGAGAAATCTGACATCATCCAGTTGTCTGACAAATCAGATGACTGGTAGAGTTGTTGTTCTAACAAAACATTGGGATGGGCAAATGATTCACCACACTATCCAGGGAATGATCTGTGTGGACTCCCTGGAATGTGAAGTCAGGCAGTGGAATATTTAAAAGACTGATATGTTGCTCATCTCTATCAGTAACTGCTTATATTTGTCTTCATACCTTAGGTTGCAGTCCTGCAATTAAGGTGTTAATTGCTCCTGGTGTTAAGGAGCAAAGCTGAATTGTGTCATGATGTCTTTGAGTTTGAAATCAATTTTCAGACTAAAATGAAAAACCATAGAGAAGCAAGCAGGTGTAGCGTGCAATGTTTCTAAGAAGGTTACTGTCAGGAACAACTTAGCAAAAGGAAGAAAATCTTAATGGTCTGGCAGAATTTTGGTACTTAGAACACATTCTCCATATCTCCGCTTCCTACAGCTGTTGTTGCAGCTTGAGGGCTCAAATACAGGCCGTGGTCACTGACACTTCACGCCAGGCCGCTCTGTGCTGTGTAAGTGTTGGCAAACTGGGCTTAGTGCTGGGACTTGCCGAGTTTCCCAGACTAGGCTTAGATTAGGAGCCAGAAGGTTTGGGGTCAACACTTCATATGAGGCCAGTTTTGGGGTCTAAGAAGACCCCAGGCTGCAACATTATGCATAAACCTGCTACTACTCAAAATTTAAAAGAAGAGTAGCTACCTGCACTGTGTGCTTTTTCTGAGAGAGAAAGTTTCACTGGCACTCGTAGAGACCTTTGCAGTCTCTCCCAGAAGAAACACCAGAATGCAGACACTTTTAGAGAAGACTTTCAAGACAAATAGAGAATAACAAACACACCACACTGGCCCCCCTACTAAGGCAAAGCTGGAGAGCTGCAGGTGAATTAATTATTGCAGGCAGAGGCTCTGAATGNCAAGGCAAAGCTGGAGAGCTCCAGGTGAATTAATTAGCAAAGGACCAGCTGGACCACCTTATTGCAGGTATTGCAGGCAGAGGCTCTGAATGTTGCAGGGTGGTTGTGTATTTGCAAAGCGCCCAAGGCTGCAGTGCAGGCACTGAAGACAACCAAACAAGCAGCATAAACCCCTCTGCAAGCTCCTTTGATCTTGTGTATGAATTAGGATTCAGTCAGGAGATTTATGAGAGCAGCCAGTGCTGCACAAACCAGCAGGGCTGAAAATTGCACAAGAACCTAGCACAGAGAGGAATACTGAAGAACCCCCTGGGCCACTGTTGTGACAAAGTCCTTTCTCTTGCACAGGACTCTTACAAAGCTCTTTCTGACCCCTGAGGCTGTGCAACCCCTCCTGTGCAAACAGAATTGGGGGTACAGGGGAATTGCCAACCTCCTAACTGGTGTGCTTTATTCACATGTGCCACCACAGCCTCCCACCTCCTCCAGCTAATTTCCCCCTGCCTTGCCATGCTCCAGAGCATCTCACGATTGCTACATGAAGACTGACAGCAAGTAAAAGCAATTTGGATTACACTCTGCTGCCTCACCTAGACTCCTGAGCATGAACTGAAATGGGGCAGTGTTAAGGGAGCAGTTTTGTTTCATTTAGCATGATGACTGATTTTAAGAAAGTATAACTTTAAACCCTCTCCTCTTTTCTACAATCTGTTTTAGGCTTTCTGATTCCACAGCTCCCCTGAAGCAGTAAGTAGTGCACACAGCCAGAATGACCAACATGTAGTTCAAAAAGAAAAAGGAGCAAGAGAGGGATTTGTTCCAGCAGCTACTGGACCTAATCCAAGAGAAGGCCCTAAAGCATTTCCTGGAGAATCCTCAGAGGACTGAAATGGAGCCCATCGCCCTCGAAAGAGCCCTGACACAGGCATGTCAGGGAGGAATGTCATGGATTAACTTCCTTTGTGATTGGCTCTAATGACTGCACCCTGGAGCGCTGCACTCTGGAGAAGATCCACGTTCAGGGGTGATTGGAGGGCCACCCCACAGCACACACTGTGCAATCCCACCACCAGAAGATGGATGAGAACAAAGGCATTACTTACACTGCTCATTCTTAAGCTGTGGTGTGTGCTTTGCAGATCCCTAGCACTTTTGCAGTGGAAGTCCTCATTTGTATCCAATTAACTTCCAGTCTGCTTGCTTTGTTACTTACCTACCTCATTACCGAAAGGTCAGTTCACCAGGGGCTTGCGATTCAAGAAACAATGCGATACCTCTGGTTTTGCATTTGTTTTCTGTTATTGCTTAGCACAAAATAAACTTATTCTGATGCCACTCAGCTGCTAAATTTCACTGGAGTAGCGCCTACTGAAAGCATAACATCCTTCCATGCTGTTAACTCCAAGTGTGAGTAAATGCAAACACATATTCTTGGTTACATGACATTCCATCCTTCCCAACTATTTTCTGGTCTCTAAATGGGAGCATAATGCCTCCCTGATCCTGTTTCCCTGACCACACGAGGCAGCCTGCCAGCGTATCCTCTTTGGCTTACACATGTCCAGAGGATCTCTTGACCTCCTGATCCCCACAGCCCTTCAGCATCTTTCTCGTACACTCACAAATGTGCAAAAGCCATCAGACTCTTAGCATGAAAAACTCACGATGCTAAGAACCATCAGAAGAGACGCAGGCATTGCTCCTGTGTTCAGCTATTCTGGAGAATATTCATAGCACTCTGCAAACCTATAGTTCAGAATTAGACCACGGTTTTCTTCTGTACAACCAGCATGATGAAAGGTTTTAGAAAGCAGAGAAGCATCAGGCAAGGTGTTTTTTCTATAACAGTATGAAGCACTGAACGGACACTTGTCAAAATCCACCCAGAGGGACCGTTCTCACTGGTGATGTCCTTGCATGAAGGGCATGAAAGGCATTTAGATTTGCATAAATTACCTCTGCACCAAAGCAGGAACCTGTGACTTGGCGCACGTGATTTAAATTTGTGTGGTCATCTTATTTTTTATGTTATTATAAGTAATCAAAGCATTAATGCGTCAGTTGGCACAGATATTTGAGAAAGCCCATTTGTCAGAAGGGACCTTTTCTAAGCTGTTTGAAATGCAGTGCAACTAATAAACCCCTTTGCATTGCTGTGTTGTATTAAGTGATACAGCAGCATCACAAAAATCACAAATGCCTATGGCACAGCAACTTCCACAGCTGAACAGTCTTTGCAAAACTGGACCTGGAGAGAAGCTCTGTGTGTGAGCCTGTTGCTGACACAGACAGGAGTGGAACCTCTAGCAACAGAGGTGGGTGGCCCAAGGATGGCATCTGCTCCGTGCTGCACCCACCACTGCACCCAAACTTCTGCTGCACTGAGCAGAGCTGTGACAGGTAAATGTGCTGCTGAAGTACTCGCTCAGTTTCCTCATCATCATCAATACCCCAAGAAGAAGCAGGGATGTTGATTTCCAAGCCCCCTTTAAGTTGTGGTGGCCATCCCAAGGTTTACTCCCAGAGAAACCACCAGGTGCAGAGTTAAGGGGCACAGCATCACAAGAGGGGCTGTCTTCCCAAAATACCACTCCATCCCGTCAGACAAGGTCATAGCTACATCAACACAGCAGTCAAAAAGGAGGGTGCTATAAACCAAGTGTGGCTTGGTATATTTAAATGCCACATAGTTTGATGACGTTCTGGCAAACAAAGCAACAAAAGACAATATCTATGTGTGAACCCACAGCTGTCATAGAAAATAATACAATGTTAGCTCTGCAGAGGGGATCTTTCTGCCTCATGTGCTTCCAGAGGGGACTGTGAGCCATCCCTGCAGCTCTCCTGCAAATCATCCTCCCATTAGAAAGAACTGTGTGAATGCCCAGCCAACATACATTAGAACAGAGCCCATGGAAATGGCTCAGGAGCCTTTTGGCTGAGGTCCAGCCTCGAGTCAGCTGAGCATCTGCAGGAATGCTGGGCTCCTCACTGCAGGCATTGTCTTCGGGCTGACAGCAGCACAGCTGTGAGAAAGCACACCGAGGAGCCTTGGCAGAACTCTCCACTCAGTGCAAAATATTGCTGTAAGATACTATGTTTGGAGTAACTATAGGAGCTATCATTAAAACCCTATAAATGTGCTGATGTTCTCCCAGTGCCTGAGGCTCAGAGAGCCATCAGCTTATCAGATATGAATGCAAGAGACTGGACCACACTCTAGAAATTTTTCATGTTTTCCCAGTATAGGCTGCCTTTAAAAAAAAAAAAAAAGAGAGCAAGACATTGAAAAGGAAATTCCTGAATAAAGGCAAAAAATTCATACCATATATGGCTAGGAATATTTGAGGAAGATGTCCTGATAATAACAATAATAAAAAAAGAATATTATAGCTAAACAGAAGATTATTGCCAATTTGTTCTGACAAACACTTTTGGCATGTCTCATCTGATGGTGTCCAGTACTTCTTAGGCACTAAAAAGAACTGATGTAGAGACAATTAAAATAAATGGAATCTGTTTTGTGACCCCATTGGGAACTGGAATTTAAGTGCCAGAAAGCTATCAGGATTTTATGCTTATGAACTTCCTAGGGGTCTTTCTGTCTCTTAGATTTGAAGATCACACCCCTTGGCAAGATCACAGAACTGCAGAAAGGCAAGCAGGGAAACATTTATAAATATGTAGTGAGGGAAACGGATGGATCCGGTAGACTAAAAGCATGACAAGCATGTGCATGAATAAAGATGATAAAATTACTGTATGCTCAGAATCAGAGCTGTTGTGGGGTGTTTTTTCTGTAGTTGACCTCTAAAATACAAGGGGTGATGTTCTTGCCCCTCTGAAACCAGTGAGATTTGTGCCATTGACTTCAAGACAGCTAGGATTTTACCCCATGTAATGAGCTGTGAAACCAAGCCAAAAGAATCCCAAGTGTTCCTTGAACTCCAATGAACTGCAAATCCAGTTTCAAACTGCAGAGCCCATGTTCAGCTCTGTATGTAACAGATGCAAAGCAGAGGCTGTCATCTTCAGAAATACAACTGCAGGGGAGGTAGTCCTGCAGAAAATTTTGTGAAAAAAGAAAACCAAACCCCTCAAAAATAGTTTTTCATGTTGGTCTAGTTACTGCAGCTGTGTTCCAGTCAGTGTGCCTCTCCAGTCCAGGATTTTTTCCCTCTTTCTCTTGAAGGAAAGCATTTTAAGCATGAAAAGCTATTGCTAAAATTTTGCCTGTTAATGTCCCAAACTTAACAGGTGGATTATTACTAACAAAATGGAAAATATTACTTATGACTCTGTTTAGAAGATAACCAGGTTCATTATCATTTTATAGCATACAGTAGTTATTTATGGCATATGGGATTTCCCCATAGACAATTTTCCCACATCCAAGTCTCTGTTCAACAGAAGAAAGATTCCTCTGTTGGTGATTCTGCAACACAGAATAACTTGGGGGTTAAAGATCACATTTACAATATGCCATGTGTGGCTTTATCTGCCAGGGTAGTAGCTTGTTGGACATGAAGAAAGGCTGCATTGCCTTATTGGCAATATACAATGAATTACTGACAGAAAGAGCATGTGCCCAGTGGCTGTGAATTCCTTTCAGAGGGAACCTGGAAGGACCTTAGTTTCTGGAGGCAAATCTCCAAGTGCAATAGCTAATAGGCTGTTTTCACTGTCCTCTCCCTATTCTATCATGAGTGTGTCCTCTCACAATATTCAATTCAATATTCGTTGGATATTGATCTCAGTGGACTTCGAACTCAAAGAGCTGAGAGTAGCACAGTGACACTCTGCCAAGGGGAAAGGAGAAAAATATGCTGCAATCAGAAACGAATATCGGATTTGGGGGCTTGCCTTGCTCTATTTCCCTCTCCTGCCTCCTGTACAAGGGAGTTTTTATGTCTCCCCTGAGCAGACATTAGCAGCATGGAGAGTATCTGCCTCAGAGCATCCCATGTGTGAAAAAATAAGCCAGAGCTGGCCCTGAGCATGGTTGAGGTGATGTTAGGTGGCTGCCCACTGCACAGACTTGTCCATCTTTCTAAGTGACTAACTGCAGAGCCGACAGCAAAAGGAACAGCCTGAAATCGGGGATGCATCCTGGGTGCATTCCTGACTGAAAATGTTGAGAAATGCAGGCAGCCGGTAAGGGCAAGACTGGCAGGAGGCTCCTCACCTGGTTTGCTGACTGAAGTTAGGAAATCTTGTTATAGTCAGGCCTCAAGCGCAACATCCTGACAACACTGAACAACAACATCTCCATTGTATTCACAATATATTCTAAGACAGCTATCCATACACTGTTGGCCATCAGGAGAATGAGATAATGAATGTCCTTTCCCACATGTACAAGAGCAGAGACAGCAACTTCCACCTAAATGCCAGTCCTGTAGGTTTTTAGCAGCTGGATGTTTCTGTTTAGCCTTTCTCTGTATTTTATGAAAAATCACAGTGGTAAAAGAGCTCAGTGAAATTTATATTCTGTATTATACAGCTTGACAAAGTATTTCGCAAGCAGGAAAACACAAGTGAGATTTTAATGGAAGCAAAAAGCTGTATCCTGGATACAGTATGGTCCATTTACCTGTATCAAGGAGAAATGTCACACTGCAATGTGTGTGTGTGTTACCACGAGATAACACATGCCTTCTGGGAATTAGGAAACACTTTGCCATGCTTGAGCCTTCAGCAGAAAGGCAGGAATTATCTCATGGTAATAAGTAACCCAAAATATTTAATTCTTGCAAGAAAATGACAAGGAGAAAACAAACAATTACTTCATTGTTATGAAAGATCATGTTCCTTCCCACTGACAAAAAAGTTAGTGATTGAAGATGCCTTGGGAATGTATCTTAACTATCTGTATGCCTCTACTCTCTATGGGTCTGCAATGTATTATGCATACAGGTATAAACATATGTAGGAATATATACCATTTTGGATGTACATAGACATTTGAAAAAAAACTTTATGCCTGTAACTAATAAATTATGCACATATGTTTAACTTTATAGCTGTTTAATATGATGTTACTCTTTGATTGGAATTTGGAATTGCTTTGAACGTGTGGCACTATTGCACCTTTTTAAACGCTCTAAATGCTAATGCTACAGGATGAAAATGGAGCTTTTAATACGAGGATTTATGTACAGTTCATAAGTCAGTTTTGGAAACATCTAGCTATATTTAATTTTGAAAGTAACTAAGTGTGCATATTTAAAAGTATTCTTTTATAACAATTAGTTTTTAATAGACTTTTAGAAAGAAGCAGCTGCAATCCAAAGAAGAATACTTTTTGTGCCCAAAATTTATTTTATAGGTATTGAAGCTATTGTTTTATAGATATTGAAGCTTCTCTTGATTAGAGCTAACTGCAAGATTATGACACATTATAAAGCACTTCTCTGCATACTTAACTTTTGAGATTACTGCAGACTTACATGCCTGCTGAAATCTGCCACAGACAGGCAGGCACGTGGCTGTCTCATTATTTTCATCATCTCTGGGCAAAATTCTACCACTCTCAGCCTTGGGTTCTTTAGGAATTTGCCAGAAGCCAAAAAAAAAAAAAAAAAGAAAAAAGTAAGGGAGGATGTTAATATTTGACTTTAGGATTAGAAGGGGTTTATGTTAATTATTGATATGTCTCCTTTAATGTATATGACATGTCCCTTGAGACTGATGAGGTAGCTACAGAATATTAACGACCTTTCCCTACAGTAACGTTAAGCAAAATATTAACAACAAAAATTGCATTCCTTTAGCCTTATTATTGGGAAGAGATCAAAGAACAAATTTGTAGCTCCATAAACACAGGCCTCAAGACACATTCCTCATACCAAGGTGAGGGAGTCAGCCCCATTGGTTCATTTGCAGAATCTACTCTTCAGAGCTCATTTTTATTTGATACATGACCAACACGAACATATGGCAGCCAATGGCTCGTTCATGAACTATGCATTAGGACAACTGCTTAGACCAGCCACCTAAAGCTTGGCCTGGTTTGCTAGAGGGCACTGTTTCTGACCCCTGTCTGTGCAGCTCTCCAGCCCATAGGAAGATTTCAGCATGGTTAATTCATGCAGTTTATAAACTAGGTGAACACTTTCACAAATATTTGCAAAGCTTTCTTGCTGCCTAGATAAGATTGCAAGGGAAATTCTGTTTATCAGCATTGTCAGAGGAAGCAAAACTGCATTTTTATTGAATTCAGAAGACCCAAGAATATGAGAAAAATGAGAGAAGCATGCACTAACATGTAAAAAATATGGTTCCACATAAAGAAATTAGCCAGGGTAACAGACTGCATGTGAAATTAATTTTGGGGGATCTCTCCCTACTGTAGAGTTTCTGGATAGACTAATTTATTCTTCCCATGCTTCTGTTGCCATTAGTATCAAGGGCATAAGATTGCCCAAGACTCCCAAGATAGATGGGTAAAAGTGAATTTTGTAGTTATACTGAATAAGTCTGAAGGGAGGAAGACCGGTAAGATCCATGAAATACAGATGGAGATAGGAAGAGTAATAATTTACTTTTTTTCCCTCTCCCAAAAGCAACAGCTGTCTCCTTTCCTCTGAGAAGCAGCAGTCCCAGCCTTCTCTCCTGTGTCTCACAGGCTGCTGGGACTAGAGGGGAAAAAGATTGACATAGTGGCACAATCATGCTGCCGGGAAACCAAGAGCAAGAGTGAAGAGAAGGATGGGATGGGATGGGAT
>WAAE01004603.1:0-36949 GCA_013400495.1 Nicator chloris
TATATATATATATATATACTTTAATTGTGGAACCAGAGTCTTATTCCACAGTCCTGTCCCAAAGCTATGCTCTGTAAGACAAGTTCAGTCTTGATCTATTCCCATCCACCCCCTACCTACCCTCCTTCCATGGCTCTTTCTTGCTTGCTGCAGAAAGCTAACTGGAAGTATACAGACTGGAATGGAGCCAAAGCAAAGTTAAGCCTCTTATTGATAATCACAACAGGATATCAACCTAATCTAGGCTTAACCTATTACTTCAGTCAAGATTCCTTCCAAAAAAATGTACAGGGTGTATTGGATCTGGCTGAGATGGAGTTAATTTTCCCCACAGCAGCTCTCATAGTGCTGAGCTTTGTATTGGTAGCTAGAAATGTATTAGTAACACACCTATGTTTTGTCTGCTCTGGAGTGGTGCTCCACAGCATCAGGGCTGTCTCTCCAACATTCTCCCCTCACCAGCAGACCCGGGTGGACGAAGTCTTGGGAAGGATGACACAGCCCAGACAGCAGACCCAAAGGGACCACAGGGAGAGTTCATTCCATAGGATGTCTACTCAGCAATATAAGATAGGAGGGGGTAGGAAGAGCAGGGGGAGTTGAGAGTGGGCATTTGTTATTACATTTGTTTTCCAGAGCAAATGCTATGCATGCTGAAGGCCTACTTTGTGGGAGGTGAATGGGAATCACCTGCTGATGGGCAGCAAAGAATAAAACATTTTCCTTTGGTTCTGTGCACAGCCTTTGCTTTTTCTTTATTAAAGTGCCATTATCTGACCCACAGGGTTTTTTAATTTTGCTTTCCCCGTGCCCCATCCTGCTGAGGAGAGCAGTGATGGAATGGCTGGTGGCCATCTATCCAAGGCCAACTCACCCCACAACTGATCCCAGAGAAGAGCAGATCAAAACTTCTTGTATGCTTAATGTACTCTAAAGTAACGAGGGTACACTTCTTCAGCCAAAACAGCTCTGAGGCAATTGTTCTGCTAGATACCTTCAGCTGAGAAAAGCCCATATTTTATTGTCAGTCTCACACCAAGAGTTTGGAGGCAATACTGCAAATATGTCAGTGCCTGGTTTGGCATTGACAACTCACCTGTGCTGTGATGCACAGCTCCCTGCATTTTGGGCTGCAGGCAGGCAACACCAAACATTCAGTGCTCTCTTCCTCGTGAGCCAAGATGCTACGTTGTCCCTGTATACTATGGAGCAGCTCTCCACCAGAGGAGCACCTGACATATGGAGGGTACATCCATCCTCTTGATACCTCACAAATGTAGATATGCCCCCAAAGTACTTCTGCTGGGTGCACACCTGGATCCCAAACACGTGGGAGGTGTTGCCATTGTCACTGATCAGGTTTTCCCTACAGATATGTGAAGATATAGTCCTAAAACTTAAGTGTTCAAGTGGGAAATGCCCTTTTTCTCTTGACTTCTGCTCATGAGTCTAAAGGATGAACTGGCAAGGCTTCCTGCAGCATCAAAGTCTTCCCAGTGCAGAAGGATATATGGAATTTCCCTCATTTAAGAGGAGACCCTGGTACAAGAAGAATGAAACTCCACTTGAAGTTTTGACATTGCAACTCCAGTGGGTACAGATAAACTCTCATGTCAACCACACTTTAAGTAGTGCATAAAATCAATTCCTATTGATTAATATTAATTTAATAATACAGCAATCAGTTGCTATTAAAGCAAGAAGAAAGAAAATGCCCTGTTTCCAAGTAAATTATACACAGTAAACAGACCCTGAGAGATCCAAATATTGTCTGGCTTCGCTTTTCTTTAGCAGGAAGTCTGAATGATAAATGTGTCAGCCTCACAGTATTAAAATTTTCAAATATAAAGGTAGGTAATGAAAGAATAATGTCTATCCCCTGTGATTACAGCCCACCCACCACCACAGTGTGCAGATGGCAGGTATCCCTTGCTAGCCTGCCACTTGCTTTCAGGCACTCTACTGCAGGGAGGCTATGAGTAACTGCAGTCCTTGCAGAACAGAGCTCTTCTGTAGCAGCTTTGGGAATTTGGTTATGTGAAAATGTAACAAAATTACCCTGTGAAGTCCTGAAAAAAAGGTAAGGAAAAAATGTCTAGGGAAATGGCTTGAGTTACTAAAAAATTTAATTTATTATGCATTAATTATTGGTTAATTAAGTAGCTCTCTGAAAGTTTTACTGGCATTCAGATCATTGGTGGTTCTAATTACTATGGCTCACTGATGGGATAAGGGTGTTTTGGAAAACAGAGGACAGCACCATCTTTGTACCATAGAATCTTTGTAGATATAATATAAAAAATTATTCCCATTAGAATTTTGGTTTACTTAGAGGAAACCTATAAGTTGTAAAGAGACTTATTTTCTGATTAATAATTAGTTCTTTAAATTCTTGTTGGAGCATCTGTAAAAAGTTTATTTCTACTTCTATTTTTTGTTTGTTTTACATTTATATCTAGTGAGTATAAACAGCACACCAAGGCTACAGTGATGCTCACCTAGTGCTGGAAAGTCTACTAACATTCTGCTTGCCTGATTGGATCCTATGGAATAATCTTTTCTCCTCGGAACCAGAGATGAAGGAAAGGAAGATAAAAAGTAATGTTTGTAGTTATAAAATAAAATCAGATGGAGAAAAGGAATAGCAGATCACAGAACTGTGACTGTGTCTCACCTTGTCTGAGGTGGCAGATATCATGAAGCTCCTAAGCTGGTATCAGGTCTCATGTCATGGGATCATTGATTTTATGAAGGCTGGCATTAATTTAAAACAAAAGAGTAACAAGTACTTTTCAGTGTTCTCACTGCTTTCCTGTAGATACAAAGGTATAAATAACAATATTCAATCTTGCAAGTTTTGACCTAACTTCATCGTATTTCAAAATCACAAACAGAACTGCTGTCAATCTTCAGCATGAAGACAGTTCTCCTATGTATTTTCACAACTGCCCTGGCAGTATAGGTGGCCAATAAGTACTTCCCTTTTGTTACCATGTAAAAACAAATAAGAAAAAATTTTCCTTAGATGAGTTTGGTACCCTTGAAAATCTGCCTTCACCCATAGCAAAAAAACCCTCAAAATACAGTAGTTGAAAAGTCAGTGGTATAAGGTTAACTTACTACATTCACTTAGCGATAAAGGTATCAAATTTAAAAAAGGGAGAATGAAAATATTAAATTAGTTTCTGATGCAGTGAAAAGTATAATTCCAGTTTGGAATATTCTATTTCTTGTGCAGCAATTACTTGAAGTAAACATCACAGTGCAAAGTTTCATTATATGGAGCTCTATACTACGTGTTTACTGTTCCATAACATTAGGGAAGTGTTCAAAATCAGTACAAAATCTACTTTGTCTGAATTCTTCTACTTGCCTGCCTGCATTTTAAGTTTATTAGGAGTCAATAGGTGGTCCAAGTAACATTTCCTCTATCAGACTTCTCAGAACAGATTTGGAAAGCTAAAGTTCCTTGGTGTGTGCTGCTGCATGGGTCTGTAGCATTTTTAAGGCCTATTTTTTGTATTTTTAATAGGTTTGCGGGAATTCATGAAGAGTGATAGTGGTACCTGAAACTCTGAGCCATGTGGCTGTGACATCCTGTAATACTAAAAAGATGGTAGCTTGTGAAAAACTGCACAAAACCAGAGACAACTGGTAAATAAGATGGAACTACAAAAAGTACTTACAACAGGTTCCCTCTTAAACCTGAGCTCATGGGCTTCCTTCAAGGCAGGAATAAAAAGTCCTATTTTCAGTTGAAAAAACCTCACTTCTAAATTATTTATTACTGAAAACAAGCAAACTTATCTTAAAATTTTTACCTTTCTGAAAAGCTTCTCTCTGAGGTATCTGCATGATATGGGCTTAGCATTTATCTTATCTTTTTTCATCTTCTCTTTGCTGGGCAAAACAGAATTTGTTGTTTCCACATAAAGGTCATTAGTAGCCTGAAGGTCTATGCAAATCCTTCACACCAAACACTAATAACATTAGAATGGAGTGAGTGATAAAAGAACTAAAGAAATGAAGGTTAGAAACTACTCTAAGTAATAAAGGGACGGGGCCTAGCAACCTGTCAATACAATGTTTTGACTGTAGATGTTCATAACTTGTGTGCTTTTATAGCTAAGTTCAGAGTTATCCTGAAGACCTGCAGAATCCTTCCAGGTGAGCATCAGAGAAGTTCAGTTTGGATTCTACAACGTTCCTTTCCTGGTATGTTCCTGTGTCATTCTTTTCTGAAGACATTGACCATATGATGATATTCAAATGGCCAAGCGTTTACAATTTCCAGATCTGCCAAATAGCAAATCAACCTTTATAATTAAAGGTGACAAGCTGACAAGGAAAATGAATGTAGAATTGTATACGTATATGAATTTTTATGTCAGATTGCCGTCTGTGCACTTGTTTTTTCTTTGTCAATAGCCGAAGGCTCATTTCCCTGTACTAGAAGTGCATTTTATATCGAGGCCTTCAGACAGCTCCCCTTCGCCCTAGTGAATTTGCTGATTAATTTTGGATGCTCCTCTTAATTAACACCCCAAAGGAAGTCTAGATTTTCTAGCCTATATTCCATGTAAAACAAGTGAATCTGAAGAACAATGACCTAAGGAGACAGGCGCGCTGTGTCCGAATGACATTACAAGAACATTGAATATCTCACAAGTCAGGACCTGGTCAGGCAATGCCTAGGGAAAATGTAGGCCTTTAATCAGGGCAGAAATGAGATTCATATTAGTCCAATTTCATTTTCTTTATTGCTGACAAAGAGAGGCTGCGATGGATGCCACCTGACAGTTGAAACATGGTGCTCCTATGCAGGAACGGGTGCCTCTGGCCTTGATTAATAATTGGTACCATTTTGACTTGCGGGCAGATAAGTTGATGATGGATGAGAGAAAAAGAGTGAAGTGATTTATTATAAAATTAGGATAAAATAACGAACTGGCTAATTGCACACAAGCCTCGTAAAACGTAGCTGTGGAGTCAGAAATGCAATGCCAGGCAACAATAATTTCCACCTCACTTTTCACAATGAGACCTTAAAGCAAAAAAAAATAGAGACAACTCTTACTTAGGGAGCTGCTATATGCAGAAAAACCCTTGCCCATTCTTCCACTTCAAGCAAATAAAACATTGAGACTTATATTTCAGTCTGTATTATTAATGTTGCACTAGAAAAGGAAACAGTAGAACTAAACAGGCCACATTAAACCAACTGTTGCTTCTTTGTTTAAGCTAATAAAACCTTGTAATTCTGTAATTTCTTTCCATACTTTAGCAGAGTAAAAATATCTAAACTTATGAAACTGAGATGCATATATGATAAATCAAAATTCAATCCAAAAAATCAACTTGCAAGGTCTATTTGGCACCTGTACAACTGTTCAACACTCTTGGTAGGCATCATTTTTCTAGTTCACTTTTTGATGGTCTGAACTTCCAAACCTGTGCTCTGGCAACTATTTTAGAAGCTGAGTCATCTACTCCTGGCTATTTTATGCTGCATATATCTGGGAGAGTACAATTGCAGATTAAAAAAGTGTATGTTATAATAACCACTGGCTGTCTGATAAAAACATTTATTTTGCTGTTATGAGTCAATGTCATTATATTCTTTTTTCTTTACAAGACAGATGCTTGATCACTTTCCCCTGGAAATTTTTAGAGTCCAATCTGCTCTAATTCCTTGAAAGTTTTGCTAATAGCAGTTCTAATCAATATCCAAAAGATTTTTTTTTCTGCAAGATCAACTATTAAACAACTTGAAATTACTAAATTAAATACAACTGCCAAGAGTATTGTCTCAATAAGATGAGTTCAGTTATAAAACTTAAAATTAATGTAGCATGGAAAACTAAAATTTAATTTTCATGTAATAGATTTCTATTCTGGTCCTAAAACAAAAATATGGCAATTTCTCCTTATTCTGCACAAAGTCTCCCATACTGAATTTGCCATGCAGATTAGGAGGCAGGATTTTCAAATAATAATTTGAAAACACTTTATTTTGGTTCAAAAGCCACAATCATGGCTTAAGAGTATTAAAATTTTTCCATATACCTAAAGAAAAATAAAAATTACACATAATATCGTACCCCTTAAATAAATATTACAAAGTTTCATATCTAATCCACTCTTGAATACCTACCGTGACTGGCAATTTATTTTTTGGGAAGATGTGAGAAAAGTTAACCTGAATTAATTTCTAAAGTGAGTTCTTAAACTACATCAATTCCACAGGAAACTGTGTTTCAAAATTTTAAAGTGTCTTTGACATGACATAACTTCATGAATTAAACTGAATAAGACTGTTTCCAAATAAGAGTATCCACCATTTACTTAAATTCTTTTAAACTCATCTCCCTGTTTTATCTGGACTAACCTCTTCAAGCATACCCTATTTAAAAATCTTTTCACACTGATTCAATTAGAGTTAATTTGGGAAAAAAAGCATATCAGGTGAAAGGTGATTTAACAGAAAAATTGCAGAAGCACCTTCCTTTTTTTGGCTGATTCCAAAATGATGAAATTTATAATCATGTCTGTCAAAACCCGAAGGTGACATCCCATCATGATTGTCAGAACACAGACCTGAGAAAAATGCATATTACTGTGAGAGATAAGAGAGTAATACTGCTTCTGTTGTCCTTGCAAACGGCATTAATGTCTCCTCAC
Organism: Nicator chloris; assembly: GCA_013400495.1. Lineage (NCBI taxonomy): Eukaryota > Metazoa > Chordata > Aves > Passeriformes > Pycnonotidae > Nicator > Nicator chloris. Next base: position 6,682 of record WAAE01004603.1, read on the forward strand.
CATCAACACCTATGTTCTTTCAATATCTCAGACGTTTGACAATTTAGAGTAAAAGGAAATCATCTTAATTAACTGTAGTGCTTTTAAGATCATGAGGTAAATAACTCTACAAGGACTGCCTTGTGCTCTGAGTTTCTGCTCTGTGCTCCAGAAGGAGCAGCATGGCTGGCTGTGACAAGGACACTCTTCTGTAAGCCACGCTGTAAGAGGCACCACTGATGCCTGCGAGGCTTGTGGCTGAAACAATAACATTATATCCAAGGTTAGGACAGCTGAACAACTACTCACAGATTACTGAAAGATATCTGAGAGCAGCTTTAAGATCAGAAGGGAAATTGAAGTCTATATTCTCGGTAGAAATAAAATTGGAAAGACAAGACCCCAACTCGGACTTGATCTGCAACCACCCTTTCAAAAGATAAAAATGATGTTTCCACAAATGTATGAATAAGGAAAAAAAAAATACCCAAGAAGTGTCTCCATCCTTTTTTGAATGCAGATGGGAACATTTTCACCAAGGATGAGGAAAGGCCTTCTCTGTCTCAGCCTTTAACACAAAGATCTGTTTTACTCAGGATACTCAGCCTCCAAGCTGGTATACAGGGATGGGGAGCAGAATAGACTCCCTGCAATCCCAGAGAAATAGCTAATGACCTGCTGTGCCACCTAGACATTCACAAGTTTATGGGGCCAGGTGGGATCTAACTGAGGGTATTGAGGGAGCTGGTGGGAGAAAGAGCTCACCAAACCACTCCCTTTCACTCATCCTCAGTGCTGGTTAACCAGGGAGGTCCCAGACTACTGGAAGATAGCCAGAGTAACCCCCACCTACAAGAACAGTTTAAAGGAGAATCTAGGGAACTACAGGCTTGTCAGTCTTACCTCAATTCCAGAGAAGGTTATAGAACAGATTATCTTGGGTACTGTCACATGGCACAGCAGGACAGCCTGGGCATCAGGCTTAGCCAGCATGGGTTTATGAAAGGGAGGTCATGCTTAACCAACTAGATCTCCTTTCAAGACCAGATGTCTTGCCTAGGGGTTGAGGGAAAGGCTGTGGATACAGTCTACCTAAACTGTAATAAAGTCTTTCACACTGTTTCCCACAACATTCTCTGGGAGAAACTGGCTGCTAACTGCTTGGACAGGTATACAGAGTTTACTGGGCAAAAATATGGATCACTGGGCCTAGACAGTGATGGTGAATGGTGGTACATCCAACTGGTGGCCAGTCAAAAGTGATGCTCCTGAGGACCCCGTTTTGGGGCCAGTCCTGTTTAGTATCTTTATCAATGATCTCCACAGGAGTCAAGTGCGCTCTCAGTCAGTTTGCAGGTGACACCAAGTTGGGCAAGACTGTTGATCTACTGAAGGGCAGGAAGGCTCTGCAGAGGGATCATGAAAGACTGGATAGATGAGCTGATGCCAGTTGTGTGAGGTTCAACAGGGTGAGGTGCCAGGTCCTGCCCTTGGGTCACAGCAACCCTGTGCTGTGCTATACTCTGGGACAGAGTGACTGGGAAGCTGCTCATCAGACAAGAACCTGGGGGTGCTGGTCAACAGGGGTTGACCATGAGCCAAGAAGGCCAGGGGCAGCCTGGCCTGTATCAGCAATAGTGTGGCCAGCAGGACCAGGGCAGGGATTGTCCCCCTGTGCTCAGTACTTGTGAGGCTGCACCTCGATTCCTGTGTCCAGTTCTGGGCCCCTCAANAAGTGTTAAAGGATGAGAACAGCCTGCCCAAGTAAATGATGGAGTCACTACCCCCGAAAGTCTTCAAAAAACAAGCAGACATGATATGTGATATATTTTGTTGTTTTAGCATGACCTGTGATATGTTTTAGTTGCCATGTTGGTACTTGGTCAAAGGTTGGACTTGATGACCTTGGAGGTCTGCTCAAACCTTAATGATTCTGTGATTCTATGAGTCTGTTTACCATTTTCTTAAGATTTGGTTTTAGGATTCAGAAACTGAGGAACGTCTGCCATGGCACTTGTGTCTGCCCAGAAGCTTTGTCACAGGTAGATAGGAAAAACAAAAGGAGATAAATCTCTCTGGTCTTGAAAGAAGGTGGAAAAAATTAAAGAAATATGATTTGTCCACACTACTACATCCAATACCTGTCCATGAGAAGTCTAAGTGATGGCCTTAAGTGTGAGCCAGACTCTGGGAAACCTGCTTGAAAAACGAGAAATTAAGTTGTGAGTTATACAGCTGTTATTGAGGCAGCTTTTTTTTACATGGAACTTTATTTAGAAAAGAGTGATTCCAAGGAGAGAAAATTAAATCCTGTGAATGCTACCCATTCCTAAATAACTGAATGTATTCTTCTGAGTGGGCTCCCAGCTCATCATCTTCATGATACTCCTGTTCCTGTCATGACATTGCAGCAGCTTTGGATGTAAGCATCATGCCATCAGCATAGACTTTTAGATCAGTATAAGATTAACCTTACTGCAAAAATCTGTGACGGGGTCAGGCCTGCATCTGTGTCTGGCTCTGTCTCTCTCAGAAGACTATAGAAGAGAAGACTCTTTTAGCAGTTGCATTTGAACTGTGTTTTGTGTCAATGTGGGATAAAGAAACAAGAGGCCTGCATGTAATTTGGATTTTTCTAAGTATCTAATTTCAATCTAATGTACTGTTGTGTAATTAAGTCAGTAAGTCTATATGACCAGCCCATTTCAGGCCTTGGTCTGCTATCTTTAGTCAGTGACAAATTCTGGTTTCCATTGCTTGTTCAGAGATGATAACAGTGTGATTTACAGGTATAAGTAACAAATTAGATCAATTAAAAAGACTAAGAGTGGCACCTGTCTAAGTGTAGGGTTGCACTAAATGATTTCCACATCTTTGTTTCCTGTAGGACCCTGCATTTGCAGCCTCTCCTCAGGAAGGTTAACAATGGGAGAGTTGTTCCTTAATGCCCATGAACCAAGAAAGCAGCCTTATCCTGCAGCCCAGGGATATGATTATAATCTCTGAGTGAAAACAACAGCCGTATTTTTCAGCTCCATGTGTACAAATGATCCCTGTGTTTCATACAGTTCTTGACTATGGCATCTTGGATTGCCCAATTTGTTACAAGCCTGTATTGAGAGCTGCCTTTGTATAGTAGAGCTGAACTCAAAGTCAGATACATGCCCCTCTTTCTTTGCGTACAATTCTCAGTGTTTTGTATTCTTGTAGACCTTTATAAAATATTTCAAAGTTTTTACAGTCTCAAGAAATTTTCAAGCAATCAGATTTATTTTTTCTAACAGTGGAAGGGAAAGTATGCAATTTTAAAATTAACAGAACTAGATTTGGGATATTTCTATCCCTTCTATCTCTATTATTGTCTAATGAAATGTAATCATTTTATGATACGCCATATTAATACAGAAACTCCTTAAAGGTTGTGCTTAAAATGAGTGATGAAATCTCTATTTTTATTATTGCAGTTAAAAGCTTAGAAGTAGATGTTCAGTTTATTAGAGCACGGGCTTCTTTGGACATTGGAGACTTAATCCAGTTGACTAGTAAATATTTGACATGTAACACTCCTCCATGGCAAAATCACAATTGCAAATCAAGAAAACAGGTTTTTTACAGCAGCTTCAAGAGGAGCCATCAGGCCATCTGAGAAGCCCAAGAGGTGAAAAGGATGTGGACATGCTCAGATTCCTTGCTCTCTATTGCTTTTATAGTAACAGATTCTCTGGTGTTGCATAGTGGAACAATACATTTCATTAGCAGGCTCTGCAGTTACAGGAAAAGAATTATAATGTTCCTCCTCTCAGTATATGTATTCAAGGTCTTGGGGACAAGTGAATACATCTTCCTCAAGGAAGTATGGAATGACAAGGAATCTCTTCCTCTCAAGTCAGAAGTATTTGGTTTCAACTCTTTCTACTCTGCCTCAGATACATCTGGCTCCTCTGAGGTGTGATCAGAAGTTTATACTTCTGCAAGCACACAAGTCTTTCACACATTAATACAATGTCATCTCATTAGAATGGAAATTCCAAGTGGGAAAGAATCCAATACTTGATCTCACAAACCAGTCCTTACAATGTTGGAAAGGGAAATTTCAGGTTTTGTGCTACTGGGTTAATGTTAAGTTTCAAAGTGATAAATACCATTTGTGCCCCTAGAGCTCTTCAGTTTAGATCACGTGTCACATTTAGGCTGGATTGAGTACTGAAAAATATTTGAGCTAAAAATGTTTAGATTAGTATCTTAAAGGAAATGCACTCTGAGTTAATGCAGGAGGATTAATATTCCTGTCATATTCCTCCTGAGAATCATCATCCAAAAAAAAGAAGAACTTGTCACCCTCTTATAACAAGTTGAATTCAATCCAGGAACTAAGTGATGTGAATTACCTTCCTGTTCCTAGAGCTATTCCCTGTAAGTAATGGTGATCATATATATTGGCAAAGCAGCCCAGGAGAAATGGCTATGCTGATGTCCACAGTGTACCTGTACAGAGAATAGGGAAGATTTTGAAGACTTTTATGTAAAGGTTTGTTAATCTATTCATGCTGATGAGTTTTCACAACCATTTACTATATGATGCACCAATTTGTCTATGGTATTTGCACTGCAGTTTTAATCTCATGCTCATTTGCAGTCTGCAGACTCGTGTAAACCTGTGTGCAGTATTACAGTGAAACAGGCCTGATCCATGAAAAACATTGCAAATATGTAAAAACAAGCAAAATGGGAAAAAGCAATTGGGTGCCATATAGTGAAATATATCATGTCTTCTGTTCTACTTCAGAGTGTTTATTATATAGTCACTCTTTCTCTGAGTGTTGGAAATATCCTCTGTCAGAGGATCAAATTCTGAAGGGGAGTGCAAAGAATTATCCATTGCCACCTTGTTTTCTAAATTTCCAGAAATGTTCCTAATATGTCCCTGATTTTTTAATGATACAGACATTTCCTGGGAACTAGATCTGAAGGGCAGTAACTCATTTGCCATCCTATGCAGAGGAAACATTTTGAATCACTTAGTTGGGATTAAATTTTAATCTGAATTTTAACCAGAAACCTGTATGTGAAAGTCCCCAAACCTCATTAGTAATACTTTGTGTTGTCCTAGCAATTAGGTTTCAAACTTCTTATAATTATCAAAAATTTTAAATACTTTTTATGTTTCCTTCTATGGAAGCATAAAATATTTATATATTTTATATCTGTTTATATACTTTCCTTTTATTTAATGATGTGACAGAAGATATTCCTTGTCTTAGAGTTAGAGATCCATTAATTAAAGTATTCAGTTAAATTTTTTCCAAAATAAATGAAATTTCTGAATATGGCCATGTTTGACAATTACACATAGGTAGCTCCTGACAACATTGATGTGAGTTACTCTATAAGGTATTCTTTAGCTATCATTTAATGAAGGTTAGTATTATCATTTGCTGAATTATTTAAAGCTGTCTTCAGGCAAACTTAAATTACTGTATTTATTTTTTAAATAGAAGCTATTTATTGCACTTTGCTCTTTCTGTAACTTACCTGCTTTCCCTTGTCACACCAACATCCTTCCAAGAGATGCTTATTCTCTTCACCCCATTAGTGCAGGTTTTTTTAAGAAAATCTGCAATTATAGAGGAGTTTTCTTAGCAGTACATGCCATAAATGCATGAACCTTTGAAAAATGTTGAGAGGTGTAATAAACAGAGTTATGACAATTTTCAAAAGGGGACCAGTAATATAAAAATGCCCCAAGAAATGTCTGCTGCTCATGAAATTGGGCTGGCTGGGTGGGTGTTTATTTGGAAAGGTGGGTTTATTTTGGGAGAAGGGCCACAGCAGGGAGATGATTGCCCTCTCCCTGGATTAGCGCTTCATGGTGGTCCAGGAGTGGGGCTGCAGTGCCAGAACCTGCCCCACCAACCCATCCTGTGCTTCATCCGGCCCTGGCAGGCTGTGCAAACACATAAACCTCTCCCAGGGAGGCCACTGCCCAAGCAAAGCAACATTTCTATACCTTGAAGGATAAAAGAGCACTCTTTCCAAGAGGGGTCATATTCTTGATTTCCACTGGGCTAACAATTAAAATTTCCTACAAGTTAGCGCTGATTACGAAGGGATGGAAACACCTCTGTGGCAAGCGAACACTGAACTTTGGCCACTTACTCTGTGAGCTAAAGCAACAGGGGCTGCCCCAACACTTCCCTTTGTGGCTCTGTGTGAATTCACTTGATTAATGCTGTATGTGCAAGTCTATTGAGGCACTGCATTTAAAAGGATTGTTTACCATAGCCTTGTAATCAGCCTGCCTTAGCAGCACCCTATTACCTGTGATAACAGGGCTGCTGCAATTTGGATCTGAAAGAAAACCACCTCAGATGGGCTCTCGGATGCTTTAAGTGCCAGTGTGCTGCCCTGTTATCTTCATTTGTAATTTGTTTTCAAGAACAGTGATTTGCATTTCAGTTGGATTACACCTTTTAATGTATCACAAAATAAAGTGGCTGCAGTGAAAACTCACATCTCCACTGGTTTTCAAACGATGCATTTGAGGCTTCAGTGGAGAGGATTACAATTACAATTAAAATCAAAAGCTTGTTCATTCTTTTAATGACACATACTAACCCCTTCTATACTAAGCCTATCATAGTGCTATACAATCATGATTTTTTTTTTATATGAAATAGCTGCATGCGCTCTGCCTTATCATCCACTACACACAAATGCTGCTTTTCCAAAAAGGAGCACATCCTGCACAGAGAATTCAGAGGACGATTTACCTTGACAAAATATAGAAGAACACAGGAAAAGAAATGGGGAGAAAAAAGGTCCACTGGTGGGGTTTGGGTTGGTTTGGGTTTTTTTTTGCTGGAGGAGGAAGTGTTTTTAAGTGGGGTATATTTTAGTAACAGACTTCATTTTCTTACTATCTACCAAGATATGTAGTTACAAAGACATCCATTGAAAGCATAATTTTAGTGGATGTAGTGTAAAATATGGGTTATTTTTCTTTTAAGGATCATAACATGAATGAAGGAAGGTTTGTTGGTTTTGTACTGGTTTTTTATTTTCTTTTTTTAATCTTGTAGTTTTCCCACAACAGTAAATTTTCACTACCATAAATTTACTTTTCTTTTTTTGTAGTAATTCACAATAATCTCCATCTAAGGCTTCTTATGTCACTTTAGAAGGATTTGCAAACAGCAGACATTTATGTTCTTACTTGTGTCTTACTGTGGTATTCTTTGTCTGCAAACTTTTGGTGCGACTAAAACTCTACTCAGATCATCCATGGCAGAAATATTTGGCTGAGAACCTTTGCTGTGATATTCAAAAGCTTCAGTTCCAAGCCAAAACCTTGCCTGGGCTCAGGCAGCCTAGTGGCTTATATGTACCCTAATTCTTTCTGCTCCTAATGGCCAGGCTGGGACCTCCCTGTCACCCCAAGCACATCTTCCTGTCTCCTTGAGAGGTTAACCTGCGTCCCAGGACAGAAGAGATTCAGGCTCCACCACACTGGGCTGAGGACTGTCTGTAGCAGGTGCTTCTTACCCTCCACAGGGGGCTACCAAATCCCAGCCATGAGGTGGTGGCATGGGCAGAGTCCAAGGCACTGTCTCCAGTGAGGAGGTGAGGAACTGGGGAAGAGAAGAGCAGTGTCATAAATGAATAAATAAATAAATAGTGAGATTTCAGCAAAACAAATGAACAGGTCATTTTTTTTTCCTGTTTTGCAAAGACAACTGAAAGTCCTAGAAGGCACCAGGCTCTGTTACATGAATTTCCTGCCTCCTGCAATTCAGCAGAAGTCATGGCAATGCCTACTGTTTTGTGGCTAGCAGTTTGAATGCCTTATAGACAAGATGGCAAGGATCTCTCAACTGCTTCTAAACATTCTGAAAGAAATGGGAAAGTTTCAGCCTATTCTCTCAAAATTTCCTCAGTTAATGAAAAATTACCATTTACTAAAGCTAGATAGCTATATACATAATGAATATTTAAAACTGAATCAAATGTCTGAGTCAAGTCAAAGTGGTTTTTGTTTCAATGTTTTACACAAAGATAGATTAAAGCACCTTTCCAAAATGAAATACTGAAAATCAAGACTTCTAGTTTAACATTAACAGAGGAGTAGGTGGCATTCCCTTCACTAAACTGAAATACTTTGAAGACAACTGTCTACTAAAGTATGTCTTTGAGGCTTTCTCTATATTTAGCAAGAATGTGAAAATCATGCTGACCTGAAGATTTCTGATACTTAACCTGACCAACATTTGGCAAACAAAAGGTTCCTGCCTTAATGGTAGACCAAAATGGAATTTGTAAGCAGGTTACACACAGAAGTCACATACATTTTAGCAAAACATTATCTTGATGATTCTCTGCACCTACTCATGTTATTTTATATTCTAACTAAATTCAGTATTATTTTCCTTCCGGCAAGCCTTTGTTCTCAGGTATTCAACAGTATGGAAAGGGCAAGCTTAAAACAGATTGAAAACATCTCACAGATTACCTAAGGATCATAGCACATTATTGAAGAAATTAGATTTTTTTTTTTGTTTTCATGTAAATATTTTTAATACTCATTACAAACAGCATAAAGAAACCTTAAATCTGATGACCAAAGTGATGATAGAGTGATTTACAAATTTCATTGAGATGTTCCAGGGGAACTGCCTTTCAAACACCTCATACACTCCATTTATCTGTGTGAGATGATTTTCTGGTTGTTCTGCAAAAATGCATCATTGAACAGGAGGCTCAGCCTGACCCCTTGGCATCAATGCAGTGTTCAACAGCAAAACTGTGATTTCAAAAGCAAACAGAGCTGGTTTCAAAATTAGTATGAGATTTAAATTATTATTCTTTTTTGTTTGGGTTTTTGGGGTTTTTTGTTTGTTTGCTTTTTTAACTGAGCTTTCCTCTTTTTACAATTGTCATATATTTGTGCTATAATTAGATTTTACAGTGGTCACTTTCATGATTCTCATTCATTTTTAGTTCATAAAAATACATGCACCATTTTATACAGGGTCTTAACAAAATGAATTTGATAATCTGTACTAGATTTGCTAAATTTCTCAGAAGGGCTCAGTGAAAGAAATTATGTGGAAGCAATCCCAGAAAATTCAGTGAGAAATGTGACCTTTTTTTCCCTGAAAGGTATCTTCTTCATATGTCTTGTGTCATCTTCTCCACATTAAAACCTGAGAAGTTCTGAAGTAGCCTGTTTAGATACCACTGCAGGGCTCTGCTCCCCATTACTCACTGTTCTTCAGGTTAGGAATCTCTAGTCCTGCCCTCCTTCAAACTTGGAAGGATGTTTCATAGTTTTACCTGTGAGGGATGATCACCTGCATACAGGCCCTGTACTTCTTAGTCATCACCCATGCCTTGACAACCTGCCTTGATTTGGGCCATGATTTTCCCAATGAGCATTCTGTCCATTAGAGAAAGGAAGCTCCTGGAGGAGGTGAGATGAGTTGGTCAGAGCACAGGGTTATTAATGCCAAGGTCATGGGTTTAATCGCCATACGGGCCATTCACTTAGACATTGTGATCCTTGTGGATCCCTTCCAACTCAGAATATTCTGTGGTTCTATGACAAAAGATGCAGTTATAGCCTTCATGTATTCATTTCTAAGTCTGATGACACCCTTGAAACTGACACCCAAGGAAATAAGAGCTACTCAGCACAAATATGTGAAGGAATGTTTTTGTTTATTGGTAGTCCTGAAAAGCTTCAAAGAGGGAGAAAATTCTCATGGCTTATGTGATCTAAGAGGAAGGGGTTTTTTGGACATCACATAAAGCTTGCACTGGATATCACACTATGAGTTAAAATAGAAATATTTGGCTTCATTTTTCATCATCTATTAGAGATACTCCAAAAGACAATCACTTTCATTTAAATAAACACGTTTTATAAATATGACAATAATTGTTTTATTTGGACGATTTATCGTTATGATTTTAACAACAATGAAGATGAAACAATGACATTTGTTACATTTCAACCTGTCTGGCTCCATGTTTTATCAGTAGGCAAAGGTTTCACACAAGGTTCTTTACACAAAATTTTAATCAATTTCAAATGGATTAAATTCAACAATTCCCTGACAGACTATTTCTAAAATTACAATCAGTCATTGTCCCTTACAATTCAGAAGCTACTCTGTTTTGATTGGCCCTTTTCAGGTAAAAAAAAAAAAAAATAGTACCCATGTTGCTCCAAATGAGCAAAAGTCATATTCCTAATGGAACTGAATATAAATCCAATATGATTTTCATGTTACACATTACATTAGCTACAGATTTATAGGCAGAGAGCTAATATATTAAAGACCATAACATAGCTTTCTTTCTCAAACACACCTAATTTTTGAAGTTAGAAAGCACTAAATTTCTTCCTATAAGAATATCCAAAGTGTTTTTCTTTTATTGGCTCTTCCCTTTAAGTGAAGACTTCAGAGCTGATGAATATTTCATGGGTAGAAAAACACCTACAATACAACTGTGGTTTTACCTACAAAATCTTTGGGGAAAGGGAGGAATGGCAGGAAGGTGCTGTAAGGACAGTTCTTTTAAGAAGTCTTCGGAAAAGGGTCTCCATTTCATTTTCCACATCAATAACACCTCCTTCATCCCTTAATACTTACTTACTTTCATTCCACTCCATAATACTGTTCAGTCATTTTTGTAGTTTTCTTTGAATTAAAGAGTGTCTCCTGGGATGGCTAAACCATTTTAAAGCTAAAAATTTAAACTGAAAATTTCAACAGTGGAAAAAATAAAAAGGACATCCAACGGTAGTAGCTGTAAATTTTTACAAATCTGTGATACTGAAATAGAAATCAGAAAAATATTCAAATGTACTTTTTAAATGGATTTCTTCCATATTCTACTGTTCAATCTTAATAGACTTGTCACCTGGATTTCAAGAACACATTTGAACTCAGGAGTACCAAGGGTGACAAAAAATTTTGTATTTCACTAAAGACTGTCCCATTCCAGACATTAGATGGACTGTCATGAAAAAAAGATATAGAATTCTTTTCTGACTAATGATTGCTAGTAGGCAATGACACAAAACCAAAAACCATACCAAAACCAAACTAAACCACCCAAACAAACACACAAACCTAACCAAACCCAAACCAAAAAACCCCCACCAAAAACACAAAACAAAAAACAAACCCCACCACAACCAAATCCAAGGACAATACAACCAATAAAACCTTTTCAACCTATTCCAAAGGAAAGTAAGGCTATCAATCAGTAAAGACCACTCACAGATCTTGTTCTTATACAAAGGTTCCTTAGGTAGTATGATGACGAGTGAAAGCAGAAAACTAGAAAAATTGAGAAAGAAAAAGAAAAAAACTCAAAACAAATTTAATCTCCCTCCCTGTCTTCAAGTGGTTTCATCCTTTGAAACCTTTTTTTGTCATTCAGGCTTCAATGGCACATGGTAGAAAGTTCTGGCTTGTCAGACAAGAATAGAAGTCCAACACCCAAATTACAAATTTATATTTACAGCAAAAAAAAGTCTGTGAGGCATAAGAATGTTCTCTACCCATCTAAGCCTATACATTTTATGTTTAAATACCTAAACATTGACTGTCTAGGCCAAGCTCCTTTTCTACTAAGCTTCTTAAGGCAACTTTCATATACTAGATTTTCTGAACTGTCAGTCATTATTGTCATTTCCTTTTCACCTATTTCTGAAGTGAAAACTATGTACTGGAGTCAGTGTTTTCAATATTTAATCTACAAAGCAGGAGAAATCTAGATTCCTCTGGTTTCACTTCTTAAGGCTCTGTCAGTCTTGTAAGACTTCATATTTAGCAGGTTCTCCACCTTGCCAAGCATGTGGATTCAATACACTGATTTATGATGGGGTTTGGTTTGGAGTTTTTCCCCTATTTTTAGAAAAGACTCCCTCATCCTGAGAATGTGAACTACCTTTCAGTTTTCCCAAATGTGTCACCTTTCATTTAGCTGAAAAGCATTAATGCTGTGTTAGTGAGCCTGAATGTATAATACATATATCTTGCTAGAGTTTCTCTTTGTTATTCAACACGCCACAGAAACTGGGATTATCTGCAGACTTCACCAGCAAGAGCTTTTTATTTATTTTCAGATAACTAGTAAAGATACTCGACGGGTCTCGGGTCAAGAATAATCCTGTTGCAGCTCCTTTCAGGATTTGAATTATCAAATTATGTATTCTCCTTCTATAATAACTTTTTCTGATACCTCACTTGCTAAGTGTTTAATGAGTTTACTTCGTACAGTCAATATAGGAAAATATTTTAGAGGTCTACTTCAAAAATTCCATGATGTTGGTCAAACAAGATTGAAACCTCATCAGACAATTAGTACTAGATTTTTGTTACATGACCTTTTTTAATACAAAGTCACCTTGACTCTCTGTTAGGCTGTTAACTTTTACCTCCTTCCTAATTACATCTCTGCCTATTCTGTTCATGACTTGGATTGTGTTCTGTCAACCTAAATTAAATTTTTAGTGAATTTGATTGTTCTGCTTAGTTTTGTAAGGTACTCACAGAATGCTTGTGTTGCACCACATCTCTCTGAATTTCCTCCACCACTGCAAATTGTTTTTTTCAATACCAATACAATGGCAAGGATATTAGTATTTATAACTACAATTTATATGGTTTTATTAAATTGGGTATGTCTTTTTCAGCTGGTAGGGATTTTGTTTCTTAAAAAATTTATTTTCTGAAAATTATTTTTTTAACAGAATTACAAGAACTTTATACTTACAGGAAGGCAGTTGCTGCTTATATCTTTAGCAGAAATGTTGGAAACTTGGGGAATGACTGTCTTTTACTTGCTTTTTCTTCTCTTTTTTAATGGTATTAAAGGAAAAAAGTAAATCACACATTAAGGTTAGCCTTTTAAGCTTTTAAAAACTGGGATATGGAAAAGGTTATCTTCTTAGTGCAGTCTTTTATATTCCTGCTTTTCTTTGTAAGTATATGTCTTACCTTTAAGTGTGGTAAAATATAAGATATGTCATAAAACACACAGCAAGGCTGAGATAATGTTACTACAGGAAATGGTATTTCCTGACTTTCAAGTACTTGAAATAGTCACCTTCCCAACATATTTTCTTTATATATGTTATTGCAGTCTCATTTGTTCATTTTTCTATCTGTGACCACCCAGTAATATGCTTGAACATGAACAGATATTAGAAAAAAAATTGGACAGATGCTAGATTTTTTTCACTGAAAGACTGGTTAGGCATTGGAATAAGTTGCCAGGGGGTTGGTGGAGTCACCATTTCTGGAACTGTTCCAGAGGCATCTGAATGGGGCGGTAGGGGATATGGTTTTCAGGGTGATTATGGTGGTCCTGGGTTGATAGTTGGAGTAGATGATCTTGAAGGTTTCTTCCAGTCTTGATGATTCTGTGTTACAAATGGGGGTGTTTTTTAAGAGCAAAGTCAGGAATTTATTTCTGTTTTTGGAGGTACCAATTCCATACCAGGCTTTACTTGTACATTTCACCATTCTGTCATAGAGGCTCCAGGGTTTACGAGAAATAAAGATGACCCAGCCTTTTTTTTTATTTTCCTTTTGTGCTGTTATCTCTCCGCTGAATGTCATGCATAATTTTGATGCAAGAATATTACTACATTTTCACTTTCACAGGTGGTCTTTTGTGAGCCTTCATTCTCACATAGCCTTTTGCTGCAAGGAGTTAGGTAGATACACATGACTGTACTGAAATGAATTTATAATGAATTAAAAAAGGACTTGGATATACCAGTGAGACTTCAGCAATGGGGCTGGAGCACTTGTGTAACAGGGAATCATAAAACAGACCAGATTGCAAGGGACTTCCAATGATCATCCTGTCCAAAGTTTCGTGAGAAAAAAAGAGAGGCTGTGGGAACTGGGCTTGGCAGATCTGGAGGAGAGGCAAGTTTGGAGGCACTTCCTTATGAACTCCAACTATCAAAACAGAGAAAAGGGATCCAAATGTTCCACCTTGTTGCACAGCTAAAGGAGCAGAGGCAAAGGGCACATGCTTCAGGAAGGGAGTTTCCCACTAAGTATAAGGAAAAATCTATTTATAGGAAAGTAATGAGAAAGGCACACCATTACATCTACAAGTCAGCTGGACAAGTCTCTATCAATCTGCTTTACCTTTGGCATCATCACTGTCTTGAGTAGATTGCTCAACCAGATGACTCATAAGGGTCCTTTTCCATCTGTGTCATTCTGTGTTTCTAGAGTTCATAACCCAGTGGAGATCCGAATGGTTTGAAAGATCAGTCTGTTCAGCTGACAGGAATTCACCCATAAGGTAGCCCACACACAGGCCATGTTATATTTCATTTCAGGATTTGAGTGTATGGTAGGTAAGGAGAAGGCTGACTCTTTCTGAAAAAAACTCTTAGGCCTCTACTTTCAGTTTCTTCCTCTTACTTATGACCCTCAGCTTGTCTTTTGCTCTATATTATACTTCAGTTCTGCATATACTTTTCTCTTAATTCCTTCTGTTGATGAATCACCTCTTCAGTGTCTCCAGCACTATTCACATGACTAAATTTTTTAGGACTTGAGTGAGGTTTTTCCCCCAGGATTCCTTTTGGCCTAAACCCAAAATGTCTTTACATCAGTAATTAGATTTTCATTTGTATCTATACCTCACCAAATAAATGGGACCCTCATTTTGAGAGCGATATTTCACTACATATGCCAAATAAATGACAAGCATTAATAGCAAGGATCCCTTTGTCTCAAACACTTAGACTTACACCTACGACACATCCACTTCACTTAATTTTCAAGATGACAACAACATTGGCCCTTGATTTACTTCTAGCAAAATTTGATAATGCTCCATTAGCCTTTTGCTCTAATCAATTTTTGGTGGTCATCAGTATTGCCCTCTAATTTACCATGAGTAACTTGTGAGAAAGTAGCAAGGAGTAGGAATACGCTCACAGCTTTTTTCATTCTGCAACCCCTAGTTCACTGGACCCTTAAGGAAAAGAAATCCATCTTTAATTAAATCTGGCCAAGGATGTCAAGGAAAGCTTCTTGTCAAGGACGGCTTCTTGAAATGCATCAATAACACAAGGAAAGCAAAGGATAATGTGAGCCTGTAACTAAATGTAGGGCAGACCCTGGTAGCAGAGGACACAGAAAAGTCAGAGGTACTGAACGCCTTCTTTGTATGGGTCTTCACTGACCAGTCCAGCCCTCAGGAATCTCTGACCCAGGAGACCAGGGTAAAGGAATGTTGGAGGGAAGACTTTCCCTTGGTCCAGGATGATTGGGTTGGAGAACATCCAGGCAAGCTTGACAGACACAGATCCCTGGGCCCTGATAGGGTGCATCCACGAGAGCTGAGAGAGCTGGAGGACACTCTACTGAGGTCACTCAGGATCATTTTTGAAAGGTTGTGGTGACCAGGAGAGGTGCCTGAGGACTGGCAGAAAGCAAAAATCACCCAAGTCTTCAACAAGAGCAAGAAGGAGCACCCAGGGAACTACTGGCTCATCATAGCTACCTTGATCCCTAGAAAGGTGATGGAATGCCTCATTCTGGAGGCCATTTCTATCCACACAGATGGCAAGAAAGTGATCATGAGTAGTCAGCATGACTTCACTGAAGGTAAATCATGCTTGACAATGCCTTCTGCCATGAAACAACTACCTGGATGGGTGAGGGAAGAGCAGTGGACGTTGTCTACCTTGACTTCAGCACAGCTTCTCACCCTTGTGAGCTTCTCTCACAAGAGTCTCACAGGCAAACTCAGAAATCGTGGACTGGGTGAGTGGGCACTGAGGCGGATTGGGAACTGGCTGAATGGCAGATCCTAGAGGGCTGTCATCAGTGGCACAGTGTCTAGTTGGATACCTATCACTAGTGCTGTCCCCCAGCGTTCAGTACTGGGCCTGGTGTTTAACTTACTCATCAATAATCTGAAAAAAGGTGCAGATGCCTCCTCAGCAAATTCACAGGTGACACAAAGCTGGGAGGAGCTGCCGATACCCCCGAGTGCTGTGCAGCCCTTCAGAAGGACCTCGACCAGTTGGAGAGATGGGCAGAGAAGAACCACCCAAAATTCAACAAAGACATGAGCATTAGGAAGAGCACTGCCAGCAGGTTGAGAGAGGTGATCCTGTCCCTCTACTCATCCCTGTGAGGCACACCTGGAGTGCTGTATCCAGTGGAGGGTAACAAAAATTATTAAGGGACAGAAGCATCTCTTACACAAGAAAAGGCTGAGGGAACTGGGCCTGTTCGGCCTTGAGAAGAGACGACTGAGAGGGCACCTTATCAAATATAAGGTAGATAAGTCTCTTTTCCTCCATGCACATTTTGGAAGTGTCACAAAACCTCCAGACAACCTAATTAAATGCTCAGTTGTTAACAACTGCTTTGGAAAACAGCATGGAAAATGGTAGCAGTCAGCCTGATGGACCTGTCTGGCGTGTCAAAATTAGTCATTTGGTGAAATCAGTCCTCCTAAATTGAGCACACTGTGTTACTCTCACAGACTACAGAAAGAGGTAAGTACACAAAGGCTTGTGAAGAAGCTTTTGAGCAGCTCACCTATGTGCCTGGACTCAACAGGCAGGGTTAACATTTAGAAGCCACCTCCTTCCCTACAGAGAACAGAGCAACCACGAGCAAAAGCAATAACAAGCATTGAGCCACTCTGTGTCTAGTCATCACCAGAGCTAATAATTTCCCAGCCACTGCAAATGCCATCTTTCTCAATAAAGTAATTATTTTGAAAGCCAGAACAACACTCATTTTATTCCTTTTTCCCTGCATATTTTATGCTGTCGTAAAAGCTACCTTTTTTTTTTAGTTTTCCTCAAAAATATGTGATAAAATGCACCTACTTAATTCTAAACCAAGCTCTAGGTGTGAGGAGGTTTTTCTGCTTTAGTGGTTTTTCTGCAAGTTGCCAGAGATGTAAGAAACATTGTGGCTTAAACAACAGACTTAATAAAGCCTTGTAGAAAGTAGAAATAACCTTTCTTGATCAGTAAGCTCAATAACATAGATTTAGTATATCTCAGACATCATTTAAAGTAATTTGTAGTGTCATTTCTCTAACAATAAAAAAAGTATGTTTAAATCTTATTTTAAAATTAGATTTTATTAATTTCAATGTACATTTTAATCTGTTTTCATAACTCTAATTAAGTAAAATGCATCAAGGTACTACTTTTATTTACCCATTTTAGCACTTTTAATGTCAGTTCTCTTTATATCATTACTACACTTCTGAAATTTGTCCTTAGTAGAAACATAAACATTTTTATTTTTAACACTAGCTTTTCAAATATTCACTATGGACCTGATGGCTAAGTCAAATTCTTTTTATATTGATATGATCTGAAAAGTTTTGTTCCTTATAATTAAAGTATCACTTTATGAGTAATAATTAAGATCCAATTTACTTTTATTTTTTCTTTTTTTTTATTATAATGTTTTTAATATTTCTTTTACCTAATATCTCTTGCATTCAAAAAATACTTCCTAGCATTTTGGAAAGCAGCTTAGCAACTACCTCAGCCAGTTCCTTCAGGACCCTAGGCTGCCTCTCATTGGGTTCCATGATCGGGTGTCTCAGATTGTCACAAACCTGACTTTTCCCTCTGATGGGTGGGACTTCATTCCCCTAGTCCTGCCTTGAGATTCGTGGCCTTGAAAGATATGGGAAGGGCAATTGCCAGTGCAAACTGGGGAAAAAGGTTGTCAGCCTCCTCCATATCAGCTGTCATCAGATTTCCTCTCTCATTTACCATTGCAGTAGAATATTTTTGTTCTCCTTTTGTGACTAAGATACTTGAGAAGCCCTTGTTATTGTTCATCACAAATTCATTGACAAATTTATCTCCATCTGTACCTTAACTTTTCTGATCCCACCCCTGTACTTCTGAGCAGTATCCCTAAATTGTTCCCAAGACATTTGTACTTCCTTCCACTGTATATGCATTTCCCTTGTATTTGAGTTCGACCAGGAGGACCTTACTCAGGCATGCTGATGTCCTGCCTTCCTTGCATGATTTCTTGCAAATGGGAAGTGAGAACTCTTGTGCTCTAAGAAAATGTCTTTAAATAGCTGATAATTATCTTCTGCTTCTGTATTTCTGAGGGCAGTTTCCTGGAGGCTCCCAGCCACTACTCCCTTAAAGAACAGAAAGTTTGCCCTTGGAAGTTTTAAGACCTTGACTTTACCTTTTGTCTGTCCTCATCTCTTCAGATCATGATTTTCACCAGGGCATGATCACTGCAACTCAGGCTACCATGAGTATGGACTTCTCCTGTAACTCCTCCGAGCTGGTGAGCAACAGATCCAGCAAAACCTCTCATCTCATTGGAAGAGGATTTTCTGGATTAGGTTATCCTCAATGTACTCCAAGAGACTCCTGCTGCTTGCAGCTTGCTGTGACACTTTTCCAGCTGGTGTCATGTTCTGGACCCAGCACAAAATCGTGATGTTAAATTCTGTAGCAAGTCACATAAGAGTTAAAGAAAATTTCCACATTGTCCCCACCTAAACCCAAAGAGATGACCACCTCTTAACCATATATTCTCAGCTATTCCAGTTTACTATCTGATATTCAAACTGCAGTAACACTAAATATTTAAACAAAATGGCAAAGATCAGGAGAGGAGAGATATATTCAAGAGTTGTTCAATTGCCCCTGTAAAAAGAGTAAAAAATAATTATTAATATAGTCAACAATCCTTCCAGAACTGGGGAAATATATTGTCTTTCCGTGACCTTGGCAATATTCACCACGAGTCCAGAAAATCTTTATGTGTCTGTGACAACATCAGCTCGAGTGTGAATTAGGTTATTAGTCTCCTTAATTTGTATCATTACCAACTGTTTACAAAGCCTGTGTTTTGAAGATGGTTGATTAAGAAATATTTTTAACATTTTGCAGTTGAATCACAGCAAACCCAACTGCTGTTGTCTTATCTCACATTTTTTAATGAAAAGTTATGCAATTCATCACTTCAATGATTTACACCTGAATCAGAATACTGAATTATTCTACCTGAATGATAGGCTTCATCTTCAGCATTCTTTTCTACAAATCCATTAACATCACTGTGTCTGAAAGGATCCATAAAACATATTTACATCCCTGTGCATCTGTGCACATAACTCCAGAAACATGAACATCAGCTCTTTCCAACAGTCCCTTCCATGTGTAAACCCTTTCCTTTGGATTTAGAATAACATCAAACAGAGATGTCAAATGCTAAGTTGTTTGACTCACTGAAATATAAACATCTCTCCTGGAAAAAAAGGTAACAGTAAAATATCATAATCATTTTCTTATTAAGGTTACTCAAGACATTGTCAGGGAATGTTTGTGTTCCTAAAGGAAATGCTGTGTTTGTATGTATATCCCTTGTCAAAGATGTCATAGTTTCTAGAAAGAGAAGCTGAATGAGTAATAATGACTCAAACATAAACTTTTTCTGGGTCTTTAAGCATTTTTAAGTTAATAAATAAAAGTATTCCAATGTAAAATTTACTACTTAGAAAGTCAGTTTAAAAAGAAGCTGCTGATGAGGCCTTGCAAATTTGTCGTGTTGGATTTGGGGTTTTTTTCCTTTCAAATTCTTCTTCTAGCTTCTGGAGGAAAAGTATTGCCTTCTAGTAAGTCCTGCAGAGGTTAATATATTCAGCTTGAATAAAACAAAAAAGCACAGTAACATTTGACACATAAAAGGATAGGGGAGCACATTAAGGGAATGCAAAGAACTGGCAGCTGAAAGGCAACAGTTGCATAATTACCAAAGTAATGAGAAGTGTGCTACACATTAATAAATATGTGACCTTTTTATCTTGATTATTTAAAAATCATGTTATTTTAGAAATGAATACACAAATGCCTTGTTTATCCTTACATAAAACCATAGTTTTACTTGATGGACTGTGTACAATCTTTTCTGTATTGGTAAAGCGGAATGCAGCTGTACAGGTCATTGTAGCATTTATCACATCAGTCTGTTCCTCTCATTTTTTTTAGTAAATTGCACATCAGGACAATCACCTCTTAAGCTAAAGCCTTAGCTGAAACAAGGGCATGCAACTGTATTCATTTATACATAATGAAATTTTAAATTCCTAAAAGACAAATATGATTAAAATTAAATAAGAAATAGAAAAGAAAAGACCTACAAGTAAGATTACATTTAAGTTTGTTATATACTTTAATGAGACACAATTTCTTATTTAAAGTTGTAAAGATTTGATTAATTTTTTATTATCCCTTTCATTAATAACCATAACTGCAACTTCAGAGGATTTATATTAAAAAAACAGAGGCAGCAGTTGAAATTGTGAAATAAAGAAAAGTGGTCTGCAACCTCCCATTTAATTTCTGTACTATTATTAATTATTTATCAGATGCTAAAACCTCTGGGTCAATTCAATATAAGTAATTTATGTTATAAAATAAGTGCTGATCATCAGTTAACCTAATATAACCCAAATGACTCAGCTTATTATGAGATAACTTATCACCTTTATAGCAAGAGCTGAATTGTCCGAGGAAGCCACAGCTCAAACCCCGGAGTGCCTCTGTGTGTCACAGAGATGAAAGCCCAGGCTGCTCAGGAGCCCCGTGAGCCTGCAGAGAGCAGTTTCTGTGAGCCAGCTGTGCCAGGCACAGGGCAGAGGACACTCTCCACCTTCTCTGCCCTGCCAGGGACTCAGCTTCCAGAGGTAAAGGAGGAATGAGGCTGCTCGGGCAGGCAGACCTAACTGCTGAGGGCATTCCGCATTCTAGACTGATGTGTTCCGTGGAGAACTTTTCCAGCAAATCTGGTAAATTCTGCCTATTGAGGAAACGGTAGCTATGCTACCCAAACCCACTTTCTCATTTGCCAAATTGAGAGACAAGGCTGTCTCCCCCTGGTTGCAATAACTGCCCTGCAAAGCATCAAATTTATTTGTTTTCATAAAGGATATAATTCATACAGCCACAATGGCAAATACAACAGTTAAAAGTGTGGTATACCATTAAACTTTCCAGAGTCCTCAATAGCTGTTACAAGGAACCTAAAGAAATGGATCTCTCTTCCCCCACAGATCTATAAGCTTGGTTACTTGAATGGGAGAAGAGGAAAATGACTCATACCAATTATTTGGCAAGATGAGGTGGGTTTTTTTGGAAGACTAGCAGTCGGATACCTCAACTCAAAGTAAAACCATTGTTTAGGAATGTTGATGTCAGAAAATATCATGCTGTGATAAAGCAAAAGGCATATGGGATGTGTAACAACTAAGGATAAACAATCTATGTGTAAGTCATAATAAATAATAATTTATTATTATTTCTATAGCTACAGCTACTGTTTGCATTCCAGTCGCTTCTACTGGCTCCAGCTAAAGCCTCCGTTGTAACAGACACTCTGCAGATGCAGCTGCTCTCCTATTACCCTGCAACACTTTCAACTTCTAGAGAAGATAAGCAAAGAGTGTGATAAAGGGCTTATTAGTGTTCCTGGTCCACAAGTGACTAGCCAAGGTGGAGCTGAAAAATCAAATGGCTTGCTGAAGTGCACAAAGGAAGTGTGTTGCAGAGAGAGCAAGTCACCACAGCCATCTCATATTGCACTCCTCTCATCTGAAATCCAGGATCATTTTTTGCCTGGATTGGGCACTTTTACCATCTACTCTCAAGGACAAAAGCTCACTCACAGAAGGTCTAAGTATCATGCAGAGAACTGATACAGCGTAAAGTCTAAGGATATTAAAAATACCAAAAAACTTCCTTTAAAATATCCAGTGAAAAAGCCATCAGGCTTTAGAATTGAGATATGTTCCTGGTAGTTTAGTAGGCATCATAGGTTCTTGAATATAGTGGAGGACTAAAAAAGAAAATATGAAAAATCTGCAGTAGTCTGAGGCAGGAATTTAAAAAAAAATACGACCAGTCTGTAGGACGTTACTTTTTTTTATTTGCTCTCTATTAATAGTGGCTTAAGTATCAAACCTCTTAATTTCACTGCTAACAAAACTAACTAAACTTACATATAAGATGCACAAGGAGAAACTTGACTGAGGTCTTATCAGAAAAGACACTTTACTGAAAAAATCACCTAGCTAATCTACTATTTAATCACAGCATTTTCCTATTTCTTGGTCTTGGTTAGGGGTCATCTTTAAGTAACTTTGGCACACATCATATGGTAGGCTCTTTAATTGCTTTTGAACAAGTTGGCATATGTTAACATTTATATTTTGTTAATATCTTGAGCTTGATTTCTTTATTTGTGTCCATTCTCTTCACCACGTATTCAAATGATAGACAATGCATCATTCTTACGCTGATCCATTCATACCTATTGTATTAAGAAGGCATTGTGTACTCTGAAGGTTAATTGGTTGGTAGCTTTATCTAAGTTGGAGACTGTTGAAGGCAATAAGCATTTTTTTTACCAGTGGCATTATACACGAAAGTATTTCATTCATTCATGTGCTTCTCTTTCTTTTTCTCATTTCAGAATGCTATTGTATTTTGCTTTTATTTGCATGAACTTTTTAAGAATGTTGCTATTAACTTATTAGACTGGAAATAGGTTGGACTACTTGCTAAATGCTGCCTGTTTTCTTCCTGCTGAATTCTCTGTATGCAATTTAGAATTCTGTTTCTAATAAGATGATAAATGAAATAATGAAAACTGGTAGGATTATTCTGCTAGCAAGTTTCCTTGGTGATTCATGAGCTAAATAATAATGTTTCTATGGCCAGATTCTGTCTCCAGTTTCACCAGTGAGAAGCCAGAAGTGGCTCCCTTGATGCCAATCATAGACTCATAGAATGGTTTGGACCTATTCGAAATTCACTTTGGAAGATTTAGTTACTGTGGTATAAATGATCAGAGAATTTGATTTCACATGTGTCAATAGTTTAAGGCTTGTTTGTGGTTTGTGGGTCCTTCTTCAGAAAATTATATACTTGTATAGCCTTTAAAATCACACAGCCAAGAATCTGCCTAGCACGAGCAAGGAAGTCTCACTTTAACCATAGAGCACACAAAGAGAAGAGCAAGCCAAGAGAGAATGACTGTGAAGCAGGCTTATACATGTGAGAAATGATGAGTGATAATGGTTTCAATCTACCATCCTCCCTCTGGCTGCGGGGTTCCTTCCTGATATATGTGCACATTCTGCAATATTTTCCAATGTAAAGCTTTACAGCTTATACAAGGGCTGGAATGAACATCTACTGAGCAAGGTGGAAAGAAATGGAAATTATAAACCATTCCTCAGGCTCAGGAATACAGATTTTTTTTTTTTTTTTTTTGTCAATATATGCAAAGGAAAAACCTAGAACAAGTTACGGATGACGTGTTTCAACACAGCAGCTCTTTCCTACGTACATCAAGAAATTAAGTGTAGATAACCACATGCCATCTGCCTGAAGCTCCGTTTTAAGATTGTCTATCAGGTAAGCTTGCCTGAGGTACCCTTTGTTCCACCAGAAAAGCTGAAGGAGGAATGCACAACCATTCCACCTGCCCGTCCCGTAAGGGTTTGCAGGGTAGAGAGTGGATGGGTGCTGAGATAGGTGGGTAAGAAGGGAAGTAGTTTCTAGTGCCCAAGAAAGAAGAGTGAAATCAAGTAAACAGACTAAAGTGCTATAGACCTCAAAGACCCCAAAAAAGCACCCCGTCAAATTCTTCAGCTTTTTCTACAGTGAATATAGACATTCAACGATATTTCAACACTAATTTCTTTTAGAGGTAGATAGAAGCATAAAAAGGTTAAACTCAACAGTCTCTTTAACCTTCTTCAGACTTTCCATTGCAATTTTGCTACAGAAATACAGACTTTTTCTTTTATTTTCTTTCTTAGAGACAGAAAGAGCCGAGTCTACCTCTCCTCTCTAAAGCTGGCATGGTTTTGGACAATCAGCCATGTAAGATCAAATAGTAAAAGTGTCTCTACTAGGTGATAGATTTTTTTTTCTACTCATTTCTTTTGTCACCATGTGTGGAAACAGAGGATTGACAGCATGCTTTTCTTCTCTTAAGCATACACTCTCAGTCAAGGGCTTGATTAGCACCTTTTTGCCAATAAAATAGGCTGTAATTAGCTTTTAATAATCAGAGTGTTTTTGCTATATCAGCATGCGATTTAGACACTTGAGGTATTTTAAAAGCTCTATTCAGGAGCCCAGTTCCACCTATTACATTTGGGGCAAATAAAGCTTTTAGAATAATGTTTGGAAAAGCAGCACCCTGTAAATATAAGGTGGTGTTGCACCATATGGAGACTGGCTTTATGACATATGGTTTGAATTAACAAGTTTAAAACTGTTAGGATCAGTTTTTCTTTCACTGAAGGAAAAAAAATTACAACAAAACCACAAGATACATGCAGTTAAATAAGCTTCAGTGGTGGATACAGACCCAGCTTATGCCAGCATGTGCTAATTCAGTTAAAATACTACATAGGTAGTATTTTAACTGTAAGTTGGGTTTGGTTTTTTGTTGGTTTTGGGTTTTTCCTGGTGTTTTTTTAAGCAAACAGTACTGCCAGCTGTAAATGTGTTTTATTACTGTTAGTACAAGGACCATCGTCACCACCACCATCATTATGATTGTGGTCCTCATTAAAATAAATGATTGGCCCTGGTTTTGTATTAAAGCTGTTTGAAAAGATAGGGCTGAACAACAGATGAAAACAGAGGATAGAATCGGCTCTTCTGATCTCACCTAATTGAACCTTTGTTGGCTGAATTGATCTGAAAAAAGTTCAAAGATCTGGGATCCATATTATAAAAACATTGTTTCATTTAACCAAAACACTCTTTGAAGTGCCATGCTTGCAGACCACCTGTAGCTTTGAAATCTGAAGTAGAGGGAAAGCTTCCCTGATGGTCCACAGATATGATATATCTGAGAAAAATAAAAACAGAAAAGGGAGAGGTCCTTGTAAATCTATTTTATATTCAGGTTTCTTCTAAGCACTTCTTTATCCCTGTCTATGCTAGGTAACCTGGAGGAGCAAGCAAAGCACTCAGCATAAGAAAGTGCATATCTTTTCCAGTCTTTTTTCACAATTTTAATTGTTGCTACATTTACAGACAATTCCAAAGATAAATAGCCCTGAGATTGTCCTTGGTCCCAAATAAGTGTAGCAATACTGTAAGAAATTTCTTTTTCAAGACTCATCCTGCATCTGAGAAAGTTCAACTCTGTAGTGAAACAAAAAACAACCACAGCACATGTTAAAATATTGGCAACAAAATAAGGAAAAAAAACAAAACAACATAATGAAACATTCAGGGCCAGAACTTGCTCCATGCATGCAGGTTATTGGGACAATGGAGCTGAAACAGCACTCATGGATGTTAATTCCTTAGCCTCAAAAACGTGACATTTCAGAACTTCCTGTGGGTCAAAATGGATGAGCATTCTTCAATACGATTTTCCTAGGAGTTCCTATCTGAAAAACACAGTAGGAACATGACTATCATGCTCTACTTTTCAGCAGTCATCAGGCATTATGTCTTCCCTTTGGAATCATAGCCATACAGTTTAATTTAGAGAAACTCAGATGTTACTAAGGGCTGGCAGAAACCATCACAGGATCACAGAATTTTTCACATTCACAGAGAACTTGGGACAGTTTTTCTTCTCCATGATTCAAATCTCAGGAAAAAAAAAAAAAAAAGGCAAACACACTGAAAGTTATATGACAAAAGATTAAGTTTTCTCAGCTGTAGATTAGACTTAATTTTGCTGGTGTTGGAACTGTGGGAATATAGTCCTGTAAAACTACCTCGAAATTGATAATCCATTTCTATATTTCTTCAGATAAGTCCTGATAACATCCAGATTCCCCATTCCATCCCTTAATATCAATTTCTCAATTTCACACATCCATGTCGAAAATCTCATGATCCAATTAGGGGAAAAAAAAAAAAAAAGATTTTTTTTCGGCTACACGTTGCCATTTAAATGAATCCTCTCCTCATCTAGTTTAGGAAATCCTATCCTCGTGCATCCCACAACTGTACTGCAGCTCCCAACTCCTTAGAACAAAAGGGGCAAAAGCCCAGTATGTCAGTCTACCTGAGGTACTCACAGCACATGAATTCCTGGGCTGTTTAGAGCAAACAAAAATCTGTGCTCCTCCTTGCTATTTAGATTATGTATTTATTGCGATTTAAATGGTCAAGTCTCACTGTATAAAACATAAGTCACTCATTCTCTCTGTCTCTCGGTCTCTCTCTCTCTCTCTCTCTGGAACTTCTTAAAACAAGGTGCCAATGGCAAAACTCTTGAGTAATATGATCAAATAATAATTAGTTGCTTAATAAAAGAGAAGAAACATACTACTCAATAAAATAAATACTTTCTTAATAAAAGAGAAGAGACATACTACTCTTGGGGTGCTGCTTTAATGAAAATACTTGGCAGAATTCTGTGTGAATGCAAAATGTGGAGAAACATCAGGGAACAATCCATACGTATACCAAATGGAATGGGAACAGCATGTGGTCAACTGATTGTCTATCACAACACAGTTAGCAATTTTCAAATGAGCCATTGACACCTTATCTCATTCTACAGAATCCAGCATTATATCACAGAAGAGACTAAGGTGTACAAGGCAGAATATGTGCATGTGACACAAATATTGCATATAGGCAATGTTAAAAACATTACTTATGATTTCACAAGATCATTGGGATCTTTGCCTTTCATATTCTCTTCTAATTGTCCAATAAAGCCCAGTAGTTAAAATAAAGCAAACATAATAGTTCTACATGGAAACACATACTGGATATCTGTAATATGGTGACCCAAGCAAACAAGGACTTGGATTCTGCATCTACGTAATCACATGTGAAAAAATTGAGGTGGTTTATATGTATGTGTGTGTGTGTCTGCATGTCTGTCTGTCCAGCATGTCCACACTCAACATGTGCATTTCACTGTTGTCGAGCAATGCTGAAAAGTTCATATGCTACAGACTTATGAAATATATAGAAATATGTGAGTCTTTCTGTACGAATGTGTAGACAGACACATAGATGGAAAATTTTGGCAAATTAAGTGCTCTTCCCTTGCTGATAACACATCTGCCAGTAAGTGTGCAGTGTGACAGACTTTTGGCCTTCTCTACATCAATATCTGATAGGCAGAAAAGAGGCAACATCATATTAGCATATCTATTTCTCTCTCTTTCCTCTACAGGTGCTAAATAATTAGTAGTGGTGGAATTATTCATTGCAAATAATATTCATTGTGAATTTAGCTGGTTTACTTTTTTATTTTGCTTACAAGTCATTCAAGAGGCAATACTGAATTCTACAAATATAGTCGTTACCCATAAGTATTCAACAGATAGTTGGACAAAGCTCCTTTGACCTAGAAAACACCGGTTCATAAATCAATTTCTTCAGAAAATTGTAATATATGACTTGTCATCATCAGCAGATGCCATAGTTTCTCTGTTCTTGTTTTTGGACTTTAAATTTTTTTAAAAAAATAAGCTAGTGAAAAGTGCTAAGTAGCAAATAATCCACACCTGGAGTAAGTTTTCTGCCTCATAACCATTTATGAGACTTTGGAGATTAGCAAATAGAAATTACAGAGAAGGAAGAAACTTGTGAATATGCAAGTGAGTCTATTCTTTTTGCAGTGCCAGTAGGTAATAGTTTAAGTCTAACCAAGTGGATTTGAAGCATAGGAATTATGCTGTGAATTATTTCTAGTAAGTGAGTACCAATCTGGAAAGCAGCTGTGTCACAAGCAGTAAATACAATTACAATCTATTAGAATAGCATAGGCAAAGCTTCATAGTAGGCCTGATTACAATTAACTGGGGTAAGGATGGCTACTTAGAAAGGCATGTTCTCATCAGCATTCTGGATTGGAGTTCTATATTCAGTGCCAAGGCTGAGAATTAAGAGTTTCCTCAAAATCAGTGCCAGTTTCCCATGAGTGTACGTGTATACAGAGATACATGTCACCTATCATTTTAACCTAGACAGAAATCTCAGAAGCTTTAAGCTGAGAGAAACTTTAGCAAAATAAAAGGAATTAAAATGTGCCTGTAAGACAACTTTAGAACAGAGATTAGTGTTAGGCCTTTTACAAGTGAGGTATCCTTAAAGTCTTCATTAAAAGGAAAATTTTCTCTGATCCAGAGTTCCTAAGCAGATAGAAATCAAGGCCTGTATACCAAGGAAGGCCATTTACAATGTCTTCTAATAAAAAAAATGAAGAATGGGATCTTAAAATATCAGCTAGTCACTCAGGATTGTATTCATCCAGCACAGGAGGACAAATTATGACAAAGTCTATTGCACTCCAGCTCTCTGTCCTTATGCATTTTTTGAAGACTTCACACTCTCTCTTACATATGAAAAGAAGAAAATTCTGCTGATTTTTTATCACTACAGATGAGGAGAAATTCTGCTAAGTTATGGACATCCTGCAGGTTAACCCCTGCTGAGTCTATTTGCTGAGCCTTGAGAAGGTTACTGGAGCAGAAATATCACCTTCTCTTCCATTCAGAGTGACTACATGGCTTGAAAAAGTTAACATTTCAAGATTACACAATATTGAGTTCAATGTGCAACCTTCCAACTATGTAAATTCCCTGTATTTTATGAAATTAATGCAATCAGGTGGTCTAATGTCAACCAGGTTCCAAAGATAATTGCTTTCCTGAAAGAAAAAAAAATAGTAATTTTGCAATACTCAGCATCATTTTATCATTTTCAGCTAGACAAATTTTGAGTCCCTCTCTATATTAATCTCTATGAGAAATATTGTTAAATTACTTTTTTGTTAAAGTAACCTTAACTTTCGGTGAGTGCTTTCATCTTTCTGATTATGAAGAGTAACAGGGCAACAGAAACACTGCAGATCTTTTGGGCAGAGACATTATTATTTACCATATTGAGATATATCTTATCAGCCCAAAAAGCAACATGGAACTAGCCTCACACCTCTTTCCAGCTGCAATGGAGATTGATACAAAAATCACCATGAATGATGGAATGGATTCCAATAAACAAAAGGGTCTGAACATCAAAGTACAAATGTAACACTTCAGCCAACATCCTTATGGCAAAGCCAGGTTCAACAAGATAAGCCCTAATGATCCACATAATTTCACTAAGACACCATCAAGAACTCAAGTGATAAGAAAACAACACTTCAAAATTCTCCCTCTGAAATTCCTTTAGACAGGAGAGGAAGCTTTCCTTACTATACATGGGAAAAGATTGTAATGAGAGCAGTGTTTGCTTGTGGCCCTGGTTTGGCTTGGACAGCACAAACCCTGCACTGTCACTTAAGCTAGCAGCTAGTTCTTGCTATGGGGTTGCAGGTGGCTTCATCCTTGATGTGTGTACAAAAGAGCTGGCATAATTCCTCATTCTTTAAAGAAAGCAGGCAAGTAATCAGGCTGCTGTATTGCACTCTATTTAATTTGACCTCACTTAGGCCGAGAAGGTCTTTTCTGCTTCTCTGATCATCTTCTCTTTGGGCCAGGCGTTTCCTCTATTTTCCACATGATGATAATGAAAATGGCTAGATTTAATTAATTTGGACTTAGTTTTCTACAGTTTCAGGGAACGAGAATCTAAATGAAGGGAGGCTGTGAAGGTTGGGGTTGTCATTTTCAGTAGCAATTGCACTAGCTAAAACAGAATGTGAGACTACACCCTTGGGTTTTGGGCACTTATAGATGGCAGAATAGCCCGAAAGACATATCAAGAACTTATTTAGTCCAGAAACTTGTTTCCAAGGGCTCAGGTTTTATAACTTCTAGCTCACTGCTAATGAAAGGCTATAATTGTTTATAGGATGACGGTTTTGGATAGGAATTACGGAACCAGACAGGCAGCTGCAGGTTGAAGTTTTCAGAGAAGAAGCAGGTTGACACCACAAGCCCACGCCAGCAGCAGCATGACACTGGTTAATTAATTTCTCACTTTGGGACACTTCCATAGGCTTCATCCTGACACACAGCATGTTGTCAGGCCTGAGGGCTGAACCTCAGGAGCCTGTCTCTCTGGTTCAAGACGTCTTGATGGTGTTTCTCCTAAAGTAAGGAGCAGCAATGCCATC
Source organism: Nicator chloris (assembly GCA_013400495.1). NCBI lineage: Eukaryota > Metazoa > Chordata > Aves > Passeriformes > Pycnonotidae > Nicator > Nicator chloris. Next base: position 36,792 of record WAAE01004603.1, read on the forward strand.
TCCAGCTGTGCTTAAGCTGTTAAGGACTGTCCAGCTTGTAATTGGAGCTCATTCCTATGTATTCAATGTACTTTTTCTTTCCAGTTCTTTGATCTCACCAGGTCCCATCAAATTTTCAACCTCAGATGGCATGTTATGCCACTAGTCTCCAAACCCTG